>CM069917.1:10865575-11000575 GCA_036172215.1 Camellia granthamiana
CCGTACATTGATGATGTTATTGATTGTATTGGTTGGACAAGTAGATGTCTTTGTTTTCAGGATGTTGTTCACTGAGGCGATGTCATATTGTATTGTTTATGTAATTTTTTTTTGGGGGGAATTCTGGGCTGTTGGAGGCGATGTTTCATGTCTCTGTTTCTGGGATGTTTTGATGATGTTGTTAATTATGGCATTGACACATTGGGGGATGTTAGGTTTGTTGTTGGGTATGTTGTTTTGTTTGGTTGTCAATGTTAATTTGTGAGTGTTGATGTTGTTGTGTATTATGTGTATGTAACAATGTGAAATGTACGTGTTATGTTATGAAACACTGGTGTGTTTACTTTTCTGAGTGGTGTTTATTATTTGTGCAGGGGTGGTTTTGAGGCAGTCACTACGGAAAAAAAATGGTGGTGTGTCACGTGACATGGGCGATTCTGATTTCATGTCAGAACCGATTGTTGTGAAAAGACAGGGGAAGATAGCATTGAAGGGGAAAAAACATGATGCCCATGTAATGAAAAAAGTGGTAGTTAACATTTCCCGGCTGGCGTATCGTTCTAATATAAACGGCGTTATCAAAACCGTGCTAGAAATAAATTTCACAGCAGCCCATGAACGACAACTAAGAAGAACACCATTTTGGGGGATGATTAATTCCATCCGCAAACACAACTTGTTGCCGAATGCTTACAAAAAATGCGATGAGACAGTGTTCCGCATACTGCAGACATACAGTCCTGAGGATGAAAAATTCTACATCGGGGGGAAAGGCGTTCCATTGCGTTGAAGCGATATCCGACTCGTTTTTGGCATTCAGTGCGGTGTGGACCAACTTGATTTAGCTCATGGGTTGAGGCCACCATCAGATTTTATTCAGCGTCGCTGCAATATTGTGGGGAGGATATCGTGCAAAAAAATTAAAGAACTGTTGGACATTGCATTACAGGGTAATAGTGTTAATGACGAGGAAGATGTCGCGAAGCTGCTGTCATTATATATATGTGCGAAACTGTTTTTTACAACGACCGGAGAGTCTATCGGGTGGGCGTTTGTCCGAGTTATTGACAAACTTAGTACGATACAGTTGTATGATTGGACTGCTGCAATACGTGCCGCATTAATTGCATCACTGAACGAGTTTTATGATCGGCCGGAAAGGGTAACCGGATGTGTTGTCGTATTACTCGTAAGTGTTATTTTTTTAATGTACTATTTTATTTACCGGCTGGCATGTTTCGATTAGTTTGTTAGCATGTCATGTTAATGAATGTGTATGCAAATGTGCTGCAGTTTTTTATTTGCGAACACACCAATCTCATTGAGCCGGAATGACACAGTGTGTTGCCAAGGTTCTGCAGATGGAACATTGCAAATTTGACGACGAAAATGAAAGGGGTCGACTTGAGTAGCGGACGACAGTTTGAGGTATGACATGGGAGGCTGAGTTGTATGGTTTTAGTGCGTGGTACGTGTTGAAATCGTTAACAATTTTGTAATGTCTTTGGCAGGTAAGGTGCGGTAAACTGGAGGGCGTAATTCTTGAATGGTACAAAGCAGGTATGACATTGTTAAGTGGTGAATGTATGAAGACAGAAGGCAAAGTGCTCAATGTACAGCCAGTGTCGTTGCATGTCGGTGTGCCACGTAACGATGTTGGTGCTGAAGTTGTTGAGCCAAGTTTGAACTGTTGGCAAGTGGACTCATCTACAGGGGTCCATGTTGAGAAAGATAGAATGACGGACGAGGCAGGCACATACGATGGAGGCAGCAAGTGTGTTACGAAACGTGGATTGGGCGCGGTTTTAGAAGGTGAAGGCTGGCCAGTATTGTTCCCAGATCTGCTGGATTTGTCAACAATGCAACCATCTAAGGATGCAGATACAGAAAGAGGCAGTGGTAGCACTAAAATAAGTGAAGCACGTGACAGAGTAGCGGAGTTGGAGGAAGAATTGAGGTAGAAATCGGAACGTGTGCATGAACTTGAATGTAAGGTTGGGAGCATGGAACGCGCACTTGGTTCACAAACTGCAAATTTATGTATGGGGTTTGAAACTGCCATCAGTTTGAAGGAGGCTGAAATCCCATGTTTGAATGCGCTAGTGTCAGACATGAAAACAACAGTAGTACGTTTAGAGGACCAGGTAGACGAGTACGAGGCGCACAAGGTAACGCAGCTGGCTATGAACACAACTACAAGTCATGGGACGTCAACAGACCAACAGGGTGGAAATCAGACAGATGGTCCGGTGAATGAAATGGCAAATGTCGTAGGTAACAGTTCTGAATTGAACGACGCAAGCATCGTTGATGTTGATGTTGGTAATACCCTAGGTGGTGGACACGATGTAATGGTGGGGAGCAAGGATGGAGTTGTAAATCAGGGGTCAGCGTTATGTGCCGGGGTACGGACTCCATTGGACGGAAAAAGTAAAAGCAATTCTGCTGGCACAGGTAATGCAGCAGCAACAGAGAACATTTCGAACATTAAACATTTTCTTGATCGGCCAGGCAGTGAGGTGGTGGACAGGGTAATAGACTTTGTAAATTTGGAGGAACCAAACATCACATTATTGGTACGGCGTGTGAAGAGCAAAGCTAGGCGGGAGTGGAGGTTACAAGATTACGAGTATCCTGGATTGGTGAAGCGTTGCAAACAGTCAAAAGATGAAGGCAACATAGGCAAAATCACAAATGAGGATGTACTTAACATTGAAGATGACGAGGGAGAGCGTAAGACCTGGGCTGGATTTGGAATGAAAAATCGGTATCCGGTTTGGAAATTATTGGCTGAAGATGAGCAGAAACTGTTGCAGGTGGTGTACACATTTGAAGGGGACGGGTAACGTAATCGTGTCGTATTTTAGTTGTTGTGTTTTTCTGTGACATTGGTTATTACATTGTAATTGTACTTATGTGTTTTTTATTTGGTGTAGGGCTGTGATATGGAGTGCAACAGAGTATGGTGTGCACGTTAATTTCAAAGACATCCAGTCACTTGTACAAGGAGGGGTGACTGCGGGTAATGTAAGTATGATGTGATATTGTCGATATGAGAACGTCATCAGTTACACCATTTGGTTGGATTAATTGGTTTTTTAAAAAGGGTTAGGATGATCATTTTGTACAGCTAATGTATTTGGAACATGTGAATAATGTGTGTTGGTAGGTTATTGACGCATATGCAGAAATTTTAAAAAGTGCACAGAACGTAGCGGCTGTTAATTGTGCTAATTTCAGCAAATCTTACTTCCACAGCAGTGTGTGTTCGGTATGTATATGGTATTATGGGTAGTGTTACGTTGTCGGATAGTATTGTGTATTTTTTCTCACATCTGGGCAATGAAGTTGTGGGTTTTTTATTGGTTTGGAATTGTTTTTTATAGGATATGATGAGGAACCGAAGCATAACGTCGAAAGACAGTTACCTGAACGTGCACGTGACTGCTGCATCTGGGTGTAGATACGTCCATTACCCTATATACCATGCGAATCATTGGACGACTATGGTGTACGATTTAGACTCAGGGACATGGACACACTACAATTCAATCAAAACGCGTAAAGGGAGCCGAGATGATCATTTTGCTGAGGTGGTTAAAGTGGTAAGTACAAGTGAATGGTTATTACATGTATGTGTTTGGGTGTGCGTGTGTTGCGTATAGGGTGATAGGGTGTGTTTAGTGTGACTGATTGGGTCGTGTTACCTAACACAGAAACAGTGGGTCGTCGATTACACAAAACGGGTACCAGGAAGAGTGCAATCCGTTGCGGGTGTCACCTCGGAGAATATCGACGGGCCATTAAAGGCTTTGGGTGATTGTCCCCAACAACACCCAGAATCGTAAGTTTAAATTTTAACTCCGGCTTAAATTTGTTCTATGTTATGTTCATTCATGTTTCTGGTTTGGTCATGTTCGTTAACCTGTTAACGTGTTGGCAATTTGTAGTCCGGATTGCGCTGTTATGGTATGCTTCATCATGCGGCAGTACGCAAATAACGTGGAGGTCGAAGGTTCGATGGATGGGATGACAGCCTGTGCGTTCAGAGCAGAAATGGTTAAGGCATTCATCAACGATCCACATAGAGGGCTCCGGAATCGGCCTCTGCCCTGACATATTCGCTACAATGCATATATTAGCTTTGACTTTTGTTTTGGTTTTTTTGGTTGAACATGGAAATGTTTTGTTCATATGGTAGTTTTTTTGTTGATGTTCCATTAGCTGCGTGTCTGTTACTGGAGGAACACGAAATATTTTACGGCAACTGTGAACAACATGGGCAAACTGGGATTGTTTTTTTGGCAGTGTTAGTAAATGTTAATGAATTTTGTGCGTGTTTCGTTTAACTGTGTTTGTGAATGGTGTCAGTTCGGGGCATGACATATTGTAATGTGTATGTGTGTATTGTATTTTTGTAGGGGATGGTGTTAAACCCATAAACTAACCGACAGGAGGGTGTATTAAAGCTGAAAAGTTTGTTGTTGAAAATTTGTAAAATGTGTGTCCTGGGTTAGTTCTGGGTTTGCAGCCTTGTAATTGTGTTCAGGTAGGCTTTTGGTGTTAAACCCAAAAATTGAACTACTGTAATGTGTATGTGTATTTTGTGTATGTAGGGGATGGTGTTAAACCCAGAGATTAACAAACAGGAGGGCACATTAAAGCTGAAATGTTTGTTTTTGAAGATTTGTACAATGTTTGTCCTGGGTTAGTTCTAGATTTACAGTGTTGTCATTGTTTTTAGGTAGGGTTTTGGTGCTAAACCAAAAAATCGAACTACAGGACGGGACATTGTAGTTGAAATGTTTGGGTTTGAAATTCTGTGAAACTGTTTGCTGTCAAAATTTGTTTGGGAAACATGTTAATTGTTAACTTAATGAATTATACATGTAACTTCAGGTTCATAACATATTCATGTATCTGAATTGGGTGTAATGGTAGATGCACAGCACACAGCGTAGGTAGTGGTGAGGAAAGGATTCTGATTTGGGTAATGTGTTCTTGGAAAAGTTAATTGAAATTTTAAATGTAGGGACAGGTGGTAGGGCAAAATACGTTTGTGAAAATGTGTTGAAATGTGAAAGCAAACCCACATGTGCGACCCATATGCAGTTATGACGTTAAGGAAGACGTTGTGAAATCGGAATTTAAATCAACGGGAAGAAATGTTGAAAAACAGATAAAATGTACGAAGTTCAAAGTATTTGGAAAACACCCAAAAAAAAAAAAAAACTGGAAAAAAACTTGCTGTAACATGCTCAAATAGGCTCCTTGCAGGTCTTCCTATTGTGGTTGCCTATTTTTCCACACCGACCACAACGGATCCGTTGCACAACCTCGCCCTTTGATGGAATTCGTTTACGTTTCGGCCTACCAGGCGGACGCTTCACCTTCGGGGGTGCTATCATAAAATCATTGGGCGAAAATGCCGGCTTGTCAACAGTTGGAATGGGGAAAATTGTTCCGCTATACAAAGCTTCAAATCTGTCAATACGATAGTACATTTTAATGGAATCGTATATATTCCGTCCACTATTACGGAAAGCGACAACAACATGAAAGCACGAAAACCCGTTCAGCTGCCACTGGAAACATGAACATGATCGCCTTGCGACATCAACCAAAACAGAGGGTTGACTATGCACCTCGTAAACATTGTCATCAGCCTGACTAATACTCCAGCCCCTGCTGTCATTATACGCCGTGACCAATTTCTTCTCCATTTTCGGGCATAACACGCCGGTCCACTTCCTTGCCTTGACTCTACGCTCCGCCATTTGTTCCATTATTTGACCCCTAACCATGTCGACCAACCTAGTAATTGGAAGATGACGTGCCTCCCGTATCCAGTTGTTAAAAGATTCAGCTGCACTCGACCACATCTCACCGTAACGTTGCCCCCTGGAAAAGCATAATTTCATTGAACACAAAAATGTTAGCAAACACAAACGAACTACTAAGCATGTTAGAGTATGTAATAAATTGGAAAAAAATTTAACCCATTAACGTAATACGTAGAACGGGTACAATGAAACTTACATGAAATACGCATTAGCCCAGTGAGATGGATGCAAGTCTTTCAAGAAGTTGTCAACCACAGTCGGGCTACACTCTCTCAGTAACTCTATTTTCTGGTTGTAAGATGGTATTGTAGGGGCATAAGCACATTCTCGGAGCTTCCGCATCAACCCAACTTTACGAAATGCATTAACGTATTTCATTCGATCTCTCAAATTCATTTGAAGATGTAGCAAACAAAATGCGTGATGTGCTGAAGGGAATATAATTGGCATAGATTGTAAGAGACCCGCATGACGATCCGAAACGAACGTCAACGTACGCCCGTCACCTACGACTTCTTTAAGATTCCGTAAAAACCACTCCCAATTTTGTTGATTTTCGGAATCAACAATTGCGAATGCCACCGGAAACAAGCCTGCAAAAAAAAAGTAGACCAATACATAATTCGAGTACACACCATGGAGTACACAACTAAAAATTTGCGAACAATACATATATATGTAAAAGATTAATTAAAATCAATCGGAATTGAAATGTGGCAAATTTTTTTGTTAGCAAAGACTCAAGCAAAAAATTTGATACATCACCTTTATTGCCATCTTTCGCGGTAGCAGCTAACAAATTCCCCTTGAATCTGCCTTTGAGAAACGTGCCATCCAAAAAAAGTAACGGCCGACAATGGTTAAACCCATCTATACATGCACGGAAGGATATAAAATATCGAACGAACCTCCCAGTTTGTTGGTGAAATTCAAGGTTAATGTAACTGTTTGGGTTCTTTTCCATAACGGAATCACTATACCACCTAAGTTGGTCGAACAACATAGCGTGATCTCCATAGACTTCACCTCTTGCTTTCTCAACCCCTAACCACGCAACCCGGTAACTAATATCCAAACCATAGTCATTTTTCATATCGAAAACAATGTCCGTAGGACGCGTCAGTGGCTTAGCATGCACCTGATCTGCGACAACGCTTGAAACCAAATCGGATCCCGTACGTGGGTTTGTATGTGTTCGAACAGCAGCTTCACAACTGTGCACACTATCCAACTTCTTAACGCATAAAATCCCATTCGATGACAACACCTTCGTATGCACTGACTACGTGCATCCTGTGGACTCTGCAAACTTACAAACCGCCGTAATGCGAACTGAATCATTCTTCAAATATTTGAATTGAAACTCGCGTTCAACGGCGTACTTGCATAATATTTCCCGAAATTCACTAACGCCCCCGGCGAAACATTGTCCGACATGGGTAACCCCGAATGCCCACTGAGCAGACAAGAACGTCTTTGATTTGTTAGGACAATATGTTGGTAACAGATCCGCCTGCTCATCCATACCGAACGTCTGGTTACCAAAATTGAACTTCTGACCTTCAACACAATACGCAACCCCGTAGTTAACGCCCACCGGAACGTCTCGAATCTGAATAAGAACCTCAAAATGTTTCAGCCCAAATGAGTCCGCAAGGCATAATATGTTTTGGATATCGTCATCGCTATCAACCTTAAACTTCTTGTACCCGGGGACATCCCATAACATATACACCGCATCCCGTACCAAGTCGTCGAACTTGCCACAAATATCATCGAACAGCCGTGTCAACGTCATCGATCGATGCAACCGAGCAACAACATTTGTTTGCCCGTATGTGCACAACAACAACACACCATCCATACCTGTCACGCAAACCATACTCGAATCAGTAGATGGCTAACGCCTACGACAATGAATGAATAATAACATAACACTGTACCCACTTTGAAAATTATATTATTGACCCAGTGACATCAACACACAAACATTATAAAAATGTTTACATTCACAAAACATCAACAAAAACATTGTAAGACAGATATATCAAATTCCACAAGAAGCCGAACGTAATGTTAATTGTATCGACGTTAATCACACAACCATATGTTCTAAGATTTCAACCACATAACATCAACAAGACAATGTGCTGAATATGTATGAAACAGTCACACGAAGACTACAGTGATGTTACGAGGATCGACTTTGATGTTAACGTAGTTAATACCGAAACATGCAAGACGTAGACAGTCACAAAAAAAGGCATAAACATTCAGAGATCATGCAGACAAACCTGTATCAAAAAAACGTTTGATACACCAAACTGTGAACCAACCGAATAACATTAACAAACAATGTAATGAATATATGTGAATCAGCCAAAACAAGACAGACGTGATGTTACGATTACCGACGTTGCTAAGACAACCATATACACAAAAATAACAATCACATAACATCAACATCACAATGTCCTGAATATATATGAGACAGTCACAAGGAACACAGAAGTGATGTTACAAGAACCGACTTGATGTTGATGTAGTTAATAGCGTAACATGCAATACATACACAGTCATAAAACAGGGAAATAACCTATGTCACAAAACCGCTCGACACACCACACTGTCAACCAACCACATAACATCAACAAACTATGTGAAGAATATATATGCAACAACCACAAGAACACAGACGTGATGTTACCAGAACCGACGTTAATGTTGATGTAGTTCATACCGTTACATGCAATACATACACAGGCACAAAAATAATGCAGAAAAAATCACAACACAGAGAGACAAACCTATGTCACAAAGCCGTTCGACACACCAAACTCTGACCCAATGGTACAAAACAATGAACATGAACAACTCCCCAAAACCCGTTTTCACCAAACCCTTAACTTCATAACATTACCAATCCCCCAAATCAAATAACCGACTCCCCACCAATTTAGAAAACAACACATCCCACAATAGGGGTACAATTGTAATCTGCAAATAATCAAAATTAAGTAAATAACATTGCCAAAAAAAAATTGGGACTAAATGGTGCATAAGAAAACATTTAGGACTAAATGATTCCACATTCCCAAAAAAAGGATTTATGGGTAAATTTTCCTTTTTTTATTTGATTTTATTATTATTATTATTATTATTATTTATTTATTTATTTATACTAAACCTAGTTGTTCTTGATAATATACGATTTCTTCAGATATTTTGTCAACTCTTTTTCTAGTAATTTCTATATCTTTAGCAGTACCAGTACTTAGTTGATTTTGTAAAAATTTATGACGTTTGTAACAATTTGCTATTAATATTATTACTTGATTACGATCTAGCAACATGACTTGGATATAAAAATGGTGATAAAGACTCATAAAAAGGAAAAAGTTTTAAGTGTTTTGATTATAGGCCCACTATGCTTTCAAAATAAGAACAGTATCTAAAGATTTTGACCGTTACCTGAACGTAGTCGGTGTAGGGCTCTGGCGTTGGCAAGCTTCCAGTTTACAGAGGTAGCTACCCCTAACCTTTCATTCCTTAGATCAGGCTCAGCACAGACTTGTTTCGTTTCCTACCTCAGACCGTAACTTCAGAAACTGCTTCTTTGGTTATGCAGGAGGCCTAAGATTAACAACTTGATATACCGTAATAACACTCTCCTCTAAAAATGGAAAACTTTTTTTATTTATTAGACAAAGATTTACAAGGAAATGGGTGTCTGTAGACTGTTGGATTGCTAGAGTATTGTTTGCTCTAAGAAGGCCTGAGAACCAGACTTCTTTCTTAGTGTTAATTATACTCTATGTAATTTCTCTCCCCCAAGGCCTTTATATAGGCACCTTGTGGACTTCTAAGTTTGGATTTCAACCTATTCTATACAATATTTTATTGTTACTAGAAGACAAACAAGAGACAAACAAGCAGGTGACATGGTTACAAGAGACACCTGGTGAGGTAGTCACATGGAAGTGTAGTCTTCAGCCCATGGTTTGCCAAACTGCCCATGGTTTTGTCAACCCATTGCATTGTCTAGATTCCATACCCCTTCATCACCCATGATATTACTAAGATCATAGTTCTCGTTAATTCTTCAAACATTTCATCCCATCCGTCTAGATCTTGTTCCATAAGATATTTCTCTAGAATTTTACATCCTCTTTCAGATAAATATGTCCCTGATTCTACTTGTTCCAAATAATCATATACTGATTCATAAGGCAATCCGGGAACAATTAATTTTTCTGCCAAGGATGGTGTTATGGCAAACGTAGTTCTTCCATAACGAACTAATTTGAATCCAACCCTTGTTAATTCTGTAGTTTCGTGAGATATTAGGAAAAATCCTCTCGCCCTTGCTTCTGTTGGATCTAATTTAAAGGGTCGTCCCAATCTTGGAACCAATCACATTTGTAAGGACTTACATCTTTCTTATCTTTGACTTTTATCAGATAATGAGCTGCATTTAGACGCTCATCCTTTACCTATGTCTGGGTAGTTGTAAATGTGATGGGTGCCATGCTTGGATATTCTTCAAAGACTTTATAAATTCTTCTGAACATGAATTGTTCGAATTTGGTGAGCTGAGTGAACATAGTACTCTGTGGGTGAGGTGGAACGTCGAATGTATTGATTATTCCCAATTTCCACATTTGAATCGAAGGATCTTTTGGGCTGATGACCTTGTCTGGATTGAATGAAACTTTTAACATTCTATAATTGTACAATGCGATTCGTCTGTTGAAGTAGCACCACTGAGTTCCCAGATAAGTGACACATTCTTCATACCATTTCAGAAATAACTTAAGAAACGTACATTTTTTTATTTTATCTTGGAGGTCAGCGAGGAGTTGAAGAAACGAATATAATACTTCTAATCTTAAAAAGGTTTTTGCTACCAAATGGATCGTTCTAATAAGCTCGTTCACAGAATGGCTCTTTTCTACAGCCTGCATTTTTCTGATAATTTCAGCATTGTCTTGTGTCACCAAGTCCATCACTTCTTGAGTTTCTGCCAGGAGTGTTTCCTTCTCTGGCGGTGTAAGTCTTGCGGATGAGGATGCCATCTGCAAATTCTCGAGTTAGAGTATCTGCTAAATTATTTTTATTACCATTAATATGTTCTATATCAAAAGTAAATTGTTTTAACCAAAGTTGCCATCGTAAAAGCCTCCCTTACGCCTGCATGTTAGATAAATTCTTATTTATGAAACCTAGTAGGTCTTTGCAGTCAGTTCTTATTAAAAATGGTTTTGGTGCCAAAAATATTAAAAAAATTTCTATTCCTTTTACTATGGCTAATAATTCTCTTTCCATGGTAGAATAGTTACATTAAGCTTAATTAAAACTTCCACTATAATATCTACATGATTGATTATTTTCTTTTATTTTTAAAACTGCGCTCCAGTGATTGTTACTTGCATCAGTTTCTAGTACTAGCTCATCATTTTCATTAGGAAGAGTTAGGGTAGGTAAATCTTTACATTTTTCTTTTAAGAATTTTACTAAGGTGGAGTCGACTGAGTTCCAAGTCCAACTCTCATCATTTTTTAGTTTCTTTTGTAAAGGTTTCCTTATTTTGGCTAAGTCTTTTATAAAATCTGAGACGTATGTTAAACATCCTAAAAATCTTTCTAATTGCTTTCTATTCGTGATTTTATCAGGAAATTTATTAATTTTTTTGAGAACATGACTTTGCATTTTTATTGTTCCTCCTTTGATTTCAAGTCCTAAAAATTCTATTTCTTTTTGTGCATATACGCATTTCTTTTCATCTAATATTATTCCATGTTTTTCACATTTTTTTGTTATTATTTTAATATCTATTCTATGTTGTTCTATGTACAAGACAAATATTATTCAATTATTTAAAGATGTTATCCATTCTTCTTCGAAATATTTGAGGTGCATTTTTTAACCCGAATGACATTACAAGCCATTCATAATGTCTTTGTGGTGCACTAAAGGCTATTAGTGGGATGCTGTCTTTATCCATTTTTATCTGCCAGTATCCACTTTTATAGTCCATTTTGAGAACCAGGAGGCGTCCTGTATTCTGTTACCATTCTAGCCTTTCCTCTTTTAATCTCAACATGATTTCTAACCATAAATGCTGGACTACTATGTGGACTTTTACGATCTCTAATTAATTCTTTTCATTTTAGATCTTCTATCTCTGTTCTGAATTCCTCTATATCATTATAAGTATATACCATTTGTTTTACTCTTATTATTTTATTAGGATCGATTAAGTCTATTTTATCTATACTTTTATCTTTATGCCAAAATTTTAACGGATCTTCACTATATAAATTTTTGCATCTTTCTTCTTGTTCTTTTTGAATTTCTTCTTGAATACTAATTTCTTTAATACTTAGTGCAGTTTCGTGCCCAGTTGGAGAGATTACCTCCTCACCACGCTTGTTGCGTACGAAGTCAATATTGTGATGTGTAATAGCCGCTTTCAGTTTTACGACTTCAATTGGCTTATGGTTATTTGTAAATATAACAGAGTGTAACGTTTGTGTGCAAGGGCTGTATAATCTTTGAAAATTATTGCCTATAATTACATCATGTGATGGTTGATCGGTTGCCCAAAGTTTAGGAACGATAAAGTTAACTGAATTAACTTGGATATCTAAATTTTCTATGGCATCAGTATGTATCATCGTACTATTGTTAGCTATTCAAACTATTAATGATGGATTTTGCTTTTTCCACATATATTTAGGAAATAGTTTTCTTTTCCCAAAACATACTAAGCATCCACTATCTAAGTAAGCACATAGTTCGTAGGTATTAAATCCTTCTATGTGTATTTTTATTGGTATATATATACTGTAAATCATAGAGTTTTATGACGCAACGGGAAAAAATTTCATAGTCATACCTTTTAGTAGAGCCTGAAGCGAAGAATCTCGTGGGTAAATCACGTGCTTCCAGGATGTGAACAACCAACCCAGTAGTAGAGTGATACTACAAAATGAGTATCACCCACACAAGTCACAGTGCAGAAGTTTGATCGTTCTCATATGGGAGAGAGTTAGAGAGAGAGTCTGGGAAAAAAAGTTATGGGTAAAAAAACCCATAACGTATCTGATATACGTATCTGATATGTCAATATATTATCTAAAATATATAACCAAATATATAACCATATATATCAATCTATCCATATCAGTTGATATGATAGATATAGATATCATGAGTGGTTATCCAAATAAGTTTTGAATTCAAATTCAAACTTACATGGATAAGGTTCAAAAGGTTCAAAGGGTCATGCCACATGGGCGCCCAATTTCTAACATCTCCCACTCGCACAAGAGTTGGCATGACACTGCCACATCTCTATCTTAATCTCTCAAAAAATGAACAATCTTATACTAGAAATGCGCTGTGCGACCGCTGAGAACACCTGCATGTGGGAGCTCTATACTAGAAACTCAAAATGAGCCAGCATAGAGATATCAACCCAAAAAGAATAGAAATAGTGTCTCATATACCCCAGACCCATCTAATTACACCGGTCCAATAAAACATCTCTAATCCCTCAAAAAAGAGCATGTTTGACCCTTTCAATTCTTGCAATATATTCACACTCAATCCGCCTCTCCTACAAAGCGATGTGAGTTGTCGGCAGTGAATATACAACAATGGTGTAATACTAGATGATCTTCCCTTTGCCCTCGTTTCATTTAGTTTAGGATTGACCGCTTCCCAATGATGTCCTTTAAGGCCGAATCATACATGACCGCAGGCAACATACCAAAGTAGTAGAACATTAACCCCTTACCTTATGACATAGTCAAAAGTCACAAAAGGGTACATAAATGAAAGTCATATCAATAATGACACGTAAGACTCACACGGTGAGGAAACACGGATCCATTCTTTCACTTCATTACTCGATCGCCAAGCACATATAGTATGAATACATGCTACGGTGGAGTAACTCTTCCAAAAGTGTGATGTCATATTCGATACACCGTACAGATATTAGTCTAGTCGCTTTCTAGCGCCTAACCCGAATTCTCTATTTGCTCGCCTTCCGGGCGCCAAATGAGATCTCGCATCTGGTTAATCATAACAGGCACAACATGGAAAGTGGGTACTAACATCCATGTTTGGTCCTTAACACAACCTCATCTTGGTTGTAACCAAGGCGACATGCATAGTGGATAATTTAAGCCTCTCTTGGCTCTAAATAAAAAATAAACCACTAGTCTTATCCTTGCTCGCTCCCAAGCGCCAAGGGCGATTGCTCGTGTGAGTGAGCCAATCTTGCCTGCTGACATCATCATCTGCTAATCATTATGACACAAACCATAATAGTGTCAACATCCCATCATCTCACAACAAATAAGTGATCGATCTAAAAAACATGACCACAGCTTGTGCAATTCTAGATTTCAAACATAAGCCTTATCAGCACCTCTTGCAATAATCATATACAACAGAATCCTCCATGTGCGCCTCAAATGAAGTGATTCAAGATCACTACCTCTTGCGCAATAACCTCTCTAAAGATATTTTGGTGACCAATTTGCGTTCATTCTTGATGCGCCCAACTAGCGCAGATGCGCCCAACTAGCACATTGAATCTTACAAGGAGCAAATTAATATACTACTAGTAAAACATTCTATCCACAGTCTAATAAGCAAGGTCAATGTCTAAACAACTCAGTTGACCATTTACCGAAGATAACACTTATCATGCTGAATACGCCCACATAGTGTACTTTAGGCTCCCACAACAAAGAAAAGGTCAAGGAATATAGGTCATCTGTTTCTCCCAAAGACAATCTGAGGATTCACTCAATAGCTAAGGCTCTGGCTTTTACCGATAGGTAAGTCAATGGGTGTGCAATTTTGCATCTAGAATCATTCTAGGATATTCCTTATGTAAGTCATCGAAGACAAAATAAGAATTCTCCTAAAACAATCCATAAGGATCATACATCCGAGCATATAAATTACATCACCCATGTCTATCATATCTAAAACAGAGGACTGCCACCCTAGGTGGCGACAACCCTATAAATTCCTGGCTCATAATGACTAAGTAAGGAAAAACTTCTTTTGGACCATTGATCATGCCTCAGTGGTCTTCATCAATCATCGTTGGCCTATCATGGCTTGACGAAATCTAAGAACCACTATTTGGATAACTGTTTTAGGCTGTAAAAGATTTATTGAAATTAGCTGAAAAATCTAGAAACCTCCTAGATGTTGATTTGTGATTATGTATCAATTTTAAGCAGAATATAAAAATCCCAAACAAACAATCAAAAGAAAGAGACACAAAGATTTTACGTGGAAAAACCACAATTGGACACCTTCCAATTGTGATCAAAAAACCACGGGCCACAGCCACCAGAACAATCCACTAAGAAGATATAAAGGAATTACACAGGTATCACTCTCAATTATCTAGCGAATCCACAACGCCTAATTGAACCAACCTCTATGTGCCTCTTCCAACCCCATCTTCACCACGGAATTGTCTTTCTGATGAGCCACTCCGGATTCCACCACCGAAGCTTCAGACCGAATTCTTCAGAATCCACAACTGAAGAACAACTTTGATGAGCCACTCCAGAATTCACAACTGAAGCTTCAGGCTCGAATTCTTCAGAATCCACAACTGAAGAACAACTCTCTCTTTTGTGTAACAAACAAAACCTTTGATGTAGCCTTTTCAGATCATGAGTTGAATACTCAATAAGACATCAAAGAAAAAAATAAAATATCCCCAGATATAAACCTTTAAAAACCAAAAAGAAAGATCTGGAGGATTCAATGAATGAATCAATGAATAGCCTAGATTTGGGAGAAACCCAACTATTTATAGAAAATCAAAGCAATCCTAGTTGGGAAAGAAAACCAACTTCTTGTAGAAAACCAACTTCTTGCAGAGTTCCAACTTCTTGCAGAGTTCCAAAATAATCCTGTTTTTGAAGGAAACCAACTTCTTAAAGAACTCTTGTTACAACCTTGGTTTTGATCCATAGAATTTGACAACAAAAGGTCCTAACATTAGCAACCTTTTTGCGCTCCTAACTTTTCCCCATAAAAACAGAAGGTAAATCCCTACGGATCTACTTGTCCAATTCTCCAACAAGAAGTTAGGTCACAACGTCCATAAATCAATGTTCTGAACTTATGTCAATCATAGCCTAAGTCGAAATAACTTCACTCCCCAGGAGGAAGTCTTCTTATGGTCTACACTTTCCTCAATGGTGTGACTTTTCGGTATCTAGCGAGCCTTATGCCTCAACAATGACTATCCAAATTACGCATAACTTTAGAACAGTTTCGCTTCATAATGGAAAGTCAACCAAATTATAGAAATGATTAATCCTCAAAGACTTTGTCTTAAACTGTGCAACATTGATCCACTTTCTAAAAACAGGAGACTAGAGCCTTTGGTATTATCCTAGGCTCTTTATCATCTTGTGGAGCAATCATGAATGTTTCCTTCTCAATCACCCAGTGATGACGTGGAAAATTTTCACATTCGCTACTACGCAACTAAGAATGTAGAGTATTCTTCTCTAATGGAGTAATCCATTAGTAGGCACATCGTTCCTACTGTCCCTAGGATATTGGAAGTTTTTTTCCATTCTCAACTAGGCTACATAAAAGCGCTATGCTTAGAATTCTCTATCTTATAGAGTTCCAAAAAACTCTATTCACGTCACCTTTACTAAGAAAACTTTATGTGACTTAGTTACACTCTCATAAAGCTGTTTACCTATATGCACATGACCCGAAGGGTTTACACGACAGCATACAATAATACGCCACGTGATCCTATGTGTTTACAAGACAGCATACAATAATGCGCTATAGAACTCTAGGTCTTAACTTCGCAACCTTATGAGAAGTAAAAATAAAGATAAGCTACTTAACAGTTACAGATCGCCCATAGATGGCTCTCCACTAACCCATTACATAAATGGAGTGTAAAAACTGATATAGAGGGCATTTAGTTAGGGATATAGGCAACAAACTAAAGTGCAATTCCCAATTGGGAAACATTTTCCGCCATCATCCACCTAACATTAACAATACTTAATTCCTTATCTCTACTACACCATTGTGTTGTTGAGTACTAGGAATAATCAATTTTCTAAGCATCCATTTCTCTTCACAGAGTTTTCTAAAATAACTCAAATAGATACTCGCCACCTTGGTGAAAACTAAAAACACGAAAGTTGTTGTCTAATTGATCTCAACCTCATATGTACAATGTCAAAAATCATCTTAAAACTTTTGACTTATGGGAGATCAAATAGTCTTGACTCAGATGCGTATCGTAATCTATAAATGTGTCGAGATTGAGGCTTAGCTATCATACTCTTACACATATCTAGTCACAAATATCATAGTGGACTAAATGTGTAACGCCCTCAAAATAATACATAAAACCCATCACTTTAGACATGCATTGATATAAGAGAAAGCAACTATTTCTATTCATTAAATCATTTCTTACAACGGTATTACATGTTAACAACAAAAGCAAATGCCCTATGGGCTTACAGCTTTCCAAGTCAACACTTGGTTACACAAAAGAATAGTACTAACTCTATACAAAAGAAGCCCTTGGCTTGATATACATGTAATACAAACAAAATAATCAAAGAGGAGTCTTCAACTCCCATATCCATCCAAGCTATGTCCTTGGAGATGGCATGTTACCTGTACCTGAAAATAATGTCCCATATAAGGTGAGCCAACGCCCAGTAGAGATATGCTAAACACAATATGAGCAATAACTAAGATATTAGCAATTGATAAATGTTTGACTCCATAGATCAATCCATAACCCATTTCCATTACAAGACCACTATGTTCATGTTTCCTTTCATTTTCCATTTCTTATCGATTTCTCAATTTACATCAACGGCTCAGAACCTGGCCAACCACTCATATGAGACAGTGACTCATATTAAATGTTTCCCATTTTACAATAGATAAACATACTAGTTGTATCAACATCTCAACAGATAAGCATACAAGCTGTATCCACATCTCAACAGATAAGCATATTAGCTATATCAATACTTCCATAGATAAGCATATGAGCTATATCAACAATAATAACTGACAAGCATATGAGCTGTATCAGTGGAGTCCATCCCCTATCTTCTCCCAAACAACATCCGATTTAGAGGTCCATCCCCTATCTTCCCCTAAACTGTGGAGTACATCCCCTGTCTCCTCCCACACACACAACGTATATACACATAGGTCATATACACAATCAAACAATACATAACGTTAATGTATTCTATCAACTGTCATACTCTGTGACATATCCAATTGATTAGTTTTTGTTTGCCTAATCATCATGCATTGTCTACAACAATCAAAACTACCCTTCACCGGTAGCCCAAGCAATTATTTCTAAACAAATAATAAAAGCTCCAACAGATGTAATATCAATGTTTTCAAAAGTGAGTGATTAACAAATCCAACTCCATCATTTCACAATATAATGAGTCAATTTCATTATTTCCAACTCAATTCCATAAATCCACAACTTTTCCAAATTAATTACACCAATTAATTTATACAACAAATTAGGGCTTTATTCCCCAAACTCTCAATATCAACCCAAAGGTTCAAATATCAACAACCAACCTCAATATCATTATTTTGAAACCCAAAATATACATTTTAGACTCAAAACAATAAAACCCTTTTTAACATTTTGAAACCTTAAGTCCCAAAATCACCCAACTTCAACACTTTATCAAAACAACCAAAAATCTATGTCAAAAACCATAAGAGTGAGTAGGAATCCCTACCTCAAATTTCGGAGCCCAAGGGAAGAAGAAGACCAAACTCAAAGTGCTCCAAATTCCAAACTTTTCGGATCAAAACGACGCCATCGACGATCAACATAACTTTTACAAAGGCCGAAGGAAAGGAAAGCACTCTAACTAGATCAAACCCTAGAGAGAAGGGAGTTTCTAGAGAGAGAGGCTCTCAAAATATCTTTTTGGGAAAGTAAGAGAGAGAGAGAGAGAATGTAAAAAGTGATTTCAAAGTGCCCAGCTGCCAACTGATATACGACATTCCCGCTCGAGCGGAAAACACAACGCTCGAGCGTCAAGAACAAAAAACTAGGTCCGCTCGAGCGCTATAAGGAACGCTCGAGCGCCAAGACACATGAATAAAGTACATCCGCTCGAGCGTGAAAACCAGTCCGCTCGAGCGTAGATTTCCCCCTCCCAAAACTTACACTTGAAATGTACTACCCGCTCGAGCGCCAACAAGACCGCTCGAGCGCGACCCGCTCGAGCGCAGGAAATCCGCTCGAGCGTGAAAAACATGCTTGCAGAAGTTTTGCAGAGCATCCAAAATACTGGGAGTGTGCAATCTCCGCTCGAGCGCTCCAAGACCCGCTCGAGCGGAACGACCAAAAACACAGCAACAAGGTTTTTAGACCAAGGCTCAATCCACCTGCTCGAAACATGCCCAACACATCCTAAAACTCAATCAAATGGAATTAAAGGACGTCAACAAGGTAGACACAACTACTAACTCCACGGAACCGAGTCTGGAACACAACTGAACAGTAAAAGAAATACCGGGATCGCTATAAAATGCGCCAATACAAATGACCTTCTACGGCTTTCCTATTTACTTGTGCGCATCCATTGCGAACAAAGTTACAAATTCACATGAGAGCAGGATGTCACAAGCGAGTGGGCCCAAGAAGGCCTACTCAAACCATCGTGTCATCATCTCATTAATGTGATTAAGTATAATAAGCTACCGGTTCATGACCTATGTCATAAACTAATTCCAATCATCCTAATGTGTGAGTTCTCGAAGACAATTTTTAAAGGTTTAGGCCCAACTAGGTAATGACTCACGACTAATTCATATTCACTAGATCATAAAAGGATGTCATGGAGATATCAAGTGCGCCTAAGTCGCAAATTTAACTAGTAAGTGCTAATCCCCTGCACCTTCAAGTCAATTTTATTCTCCATACACTTTACTGCATCTAGTTGAAAGATGACAATACTCCTCTTGCCATCTCTGTTTCTCGTTTCATAGTTATTTGTAATTAATTCTACTATCCACAAGAAGGAGAGAATAAGCTATCAATCTATGACAGCTCCTGAAGTAACTTAAGCGCGAATTAGGCTAAAGAGTCTAATTCAACACAATGCTCTCACAAGCGATGCGTCAAATTCTTAGAGTCATAACAACCTTGTCAGCCTTGACCTTTTCATTACTATGCTGCAACGTTTGCGCTTAGTGGTAAACGTTATTCAAAACAAAACGTTAGCCTAGTAAAGGAATCATACAAAGAAGCACCTCATCATGTCTCACACTTAAGTATGGAAACAATAAATGTCCAGACTTAGACAAGTTGGTAATGCTAATAGATTCTGCAGCCACTTGGCGCTAATCTTTTCACTTAGTGTTAATAGATTTTGCTGCTACTAAGCGCTAATCTTTTAACTTCAAGTGATACTTCAATGCATACTATTATAGTGCGTGAAATTTTGCTCCATCCACTCCCAACAATTGGATAGAGAGCAAAACACTGCTCATATTGGCTACTCATCTTACACTTAACGACTAATTCATTTAAACTCGCATTTCTTGGATGACGTGACTCTTGAATGTTACTTCATCCAATGATGCAACATCATTACAAGTCAAAATACAAAGTCAATCCGCGCAGCTCAATAGTCAAGATCATATACAAATCTATTGAGGGCTTACTAATTTCACAACTCCAAAACTCGCCAACCAAAACTACGTAGCGTACCGCTAACCATAACGCACACGTTAGTTTTTATTGTGCCAAACAAGGCAACAAAACCACAGCGACTTTGAGTCACGTTTCCTTACTTTGGCTCAATTAAGGTCTGACCTAAAGTCTCCAAAACTTTTACTCATCTAAAGAATAGGATTACATTGTTCATATTTGAACATCTCTACTAAGTCTAGGTCAACCAAATTAACTTCCATAAGCTAAGTCAATTTAGAGAGAAATTCGTATTGGGATTAATTTTGATTAGCATAATATAATTTTGCCACAAAAATCTAAATTAAATAGTGACAATATTGCACAAGTCGCAAGATCGAAAATCCGCTATGCTCGTAATCATCTATTGCGCCACAGGTGACAATTATCCAAAATTTAATTTAATTTATGCGCAAAATATTGATTTTCAGGAGTTAATCTACAAAGATTTTTCTCAACCGAATAACCTCCCACTGACTATGGCATGTCTAAAAGCATGATAAAAAATTCTAATTCTATAAAATAGCATCATAATGTAGATTCACAACCAACTCATGCTATATCACAATTAATAATGGAATTTAAACAAATAACAATTAATCATGCTATTCTAATTATAACATATTAGAAACTCTAGGCAAAAAATAACAATATGCTGTATTTAATATTCAAATTATGCCATAACAGAAAGTATATCACTTCTGAAAATTTCTAGAATTTTCTGGAATTTTAAAATAACTAATAAACACACATAAAATTAGAAATAAATATTCCAGAATCTGGTAAAATGCAATAACCATACCAGTAAATAGTAAACTACAACAATAGTCTACAATAAAAAAAAAAAATCAGCCCCAGAAACTTAATCATGCAACACCAGATGCATTTTAAAGCAGAAATAATGAATTATTATTTCAGGAAAAATATTTTTTTATTTTTATAAAATTTTGAAAATTTTACAAAAGGTAGAAAATTTAATTCTGAGTCTAACGGTACTAACCATGTTTAAAAAAAAGCTATAACGAGTTAATTATGACCATTTAACGCGATTCAGAATTTAAAACAAAACAAACAGCGCCTTAGTACCAGCAGCCAAGCCAGCCAAGCCGCGGAGGAAAAACGGCGCGGCTCAGCGCGCGCCTCAGAGGCGGCTCAGCGAGCGGCTCAGCACACGGCGCAGAACGCGACTCAGCACACGGCTCAGCGATAGGCTCAGCGAGCGGCGCAGCACGCAGCTCAGCGCGTGGCTCAGCGCCCAGCGCGCGCATGAAAACGCGGACAGTGCGCGTATGGCAGCGCGTGAGAGCGCGTCTCAGCGCGTGAGAGCGCGTGGAGGAGCGTGGCAGCGCGTAGAAGCCGCTGACGGCGTTAGATGACGCGTGAGGCCCATGCGCCGCCTTCCAAGGTGTTTTCTGGTCCAATTTCGGTATTGCCAGACTCCATTTTCCAAAATAAATACATTTATGGCATTAAAAATGACATTTAATGAACATAAAAATGAGGTATTTTATGTTCTTAATTTAATGAGAGTGGACATCTTCCTCTTTTATTAATATTCATGCATATATCATGTATATATATTTATATAAAAATATAAACATATTTTAATGCATAAAAATAAGCACAAAAATACCCATGTTGGCTCTGATGCCAATGTAAATCATAGAGTATTATAATGCAGCGGGAAAAAATTTCATAGTCATACCTTTTAGTAGAGCCTGAAGCGAAGAATCTCGTGGGTAAATCACGTGCTTCCAGGATGTGAACAACCAACCCAGCAGTAGAGTGATACCACAAAATGAGTATCACCCACACAAGTCACAGTGCAGAAGTTGGATTGTTCTCATATGGGAGAGAGTTAGAGAGAGAGTCTGAGAAAAAAGGTTATGGGTAAAAAAACCCATAACGTATTTGATATACGTATCTGATATGTCAATATATTATCTAAAATATATAATCAGATATATAACCATATATATCAATCCATCCATATTAGTTGATATGATAGATATAGATATCATGAGTGGTTATCCAAATAAGTTTTGAATTCAAATTCAAACTTACATGGATAAGGTTCAAAAGGTTCAAAGGGTCATGTTACATGGGCGCCCAATTTCTAACATATACTATTAACATTAGTAAATGATAATGACATTTTATTTTCTTCATTCTTTTTGTTATACCGTTTTACAAATGTATCGTATTCTTTTTGTGCTTCTTCTTCATCGTCTTTTGTCCATGCCATAAGATTCTCCCCATCTTCATATACTGGCACGCTGGTAGTTCTATAACCTATTATTCTTTTGCTAACTGAACTCTTTCCAGATTGTATACTAGAATTATCTATAGAGTGTCTTCCTGACGATATACTTATGTTATCCATTTCATCATTATTTTCTATTGTGCTAGGAGTTTCTATTTTAATATTTCCAGTATTATCGATTTTAATTATATATTTTTCTTTTTGTAATATTTTTAGGATTATTAAAACTTGCTATCCATCGATTTTCTAATTTGATCTCATTAGGATTTATTTTTTTAGGTGTAATTTTATCTATTGGTATTCCATTGGTAGGTTCAAATTTATCTGCTTCTATAATTTTATGCTGCATTTTAGGATCTACGGTATTATCTAACTTGTATATTATTTTCCAGAATATCCTTAATGGATAGGTGGTTTCATGCATATCGATTCCTACGGTTTTTATTTTTAGAGTTAAAAATTTATTTATGAATCCATCTTTTAAGCTAATATAATATCCTGGTCTGCAATTAAAACCTAATGGTCCTCCACATAGATTAGTTTTTATTCCATTGATTATGGATCTTCCAAAATTTCGTTGCCTAATATCACACAAAAATGCATATATATATCTATATCTTGTCCATTGTCAAATAACGGTTTTATTTGTATTTGTACACTCCCTATATGCATATATTTATATTTATTATCTTTATTATTCTTTAATATATTTTTATAATTTATTAAATTTATTTATCCTACCTCATATTCACAATCCTTAATTTCAATATCTCCTTCCATCCTTTCACATGTATATTTACTTTTTAATTTATATATTGATTTCTGATATATTTCATCCTTTCTTATTATTGGTAATATCTAATCTTTTTCTATTTCTTTTTCTTGAGAATTTTCAATGACAAATTGTTCTCCTCTCAAATTTTTTATATTTGTTTCTTCTGTCATCATAAAATTTGACTCTTCCTCAGTGTCGCTATAGCCTTCGTCTTCTATTTCTATTTCTTCTTCAATTAATTCTATTATTCATTTATTATTCTCTAAAGCTAATTCTAAAGCTTTTTCTTCTTCTAATTCCACATAATCCAGACTTCCTAAGGCTTTTATTATTTTGTTATTCTTTTTATTTCTACATTGATTAGCAAAGTGGCATGTTTCTCCACATGCCCAACATTTACAGGTCTTTTTTCCTTCTGGACAATAATTATTTTTTCTAAAAAACCTTCTTCTTTTGTTGAAATTATAGGGTTTTTTTTATAATATTTTCTTTTATATTTTTCTCCTCTTTGCTTATTAAAACTTTTTCTTTATAAAATATTTTCTTTTTCTTATTATATGTTTTTCTTCTTGAGGGCTCACATCCCCATGAATTAGATATTTGCCAGCAATGTAAATATTGTTTTTTCATTTTTCTTCTTTGCTTCATTTTCATGTATTCTTGCTCTACCCATTCTCTTAGATATTTAATTCTATGACCCAAGGAGTCACTTGTGGTATCTCCTAATTCTTTTAATCATTTTTCATATTTTTCTTCTATATTAACATTTATAGGATATGGTAATTTATGAAAAAATATGGTTAAATGAATTTTATTTCTACCAATTTGATAATAATAATAGGAGTATTCACATATATAATTTTCTATATATTCCATATTACATATTTCTATGTTACTTAATTTCCTGACCCATTCTCTTTTTCTTTTATCTTCATCCCACTCTTTTCCTACGAATTCTTCTTCAATATATTTTACGAATATGTTTAGCATACCTTCCGGGGTCGTTTCTGTTGTTAATTTTTCTTTGTCACTTTCTCTTAGATTGTCATACCAGCATGCTACTATACTCGTAAGGCTATGTTCATTATAATTTAGAAAACTTTGCGCGCTCTAACTGCTACTATGGATATTTAAGACATGGTGCATACCTCTTTTCCATTGTTTTATTACCTCACTTGTGTTTGTAGCACAATCAATATCTAATAAATACTTTGTATTACTTATTGGCTTTAATGGTACCTCTCGTAAGATTACTTCCTTCCTAGGGGTACAATCAGCATAATTTAATGTTCTTCTAGCAAAAGACCCTCTATTTAGATAACTATAATGTCCCGTTCTTCTTCTACATTCATAATTTCTCGTATCATTTTCTAGCTGTTGCCTGGTAAAATTTCTAAAATCTGGATGATTTGGATTAGGTGAGGTAGACGAGCTACTTCCTTCTTGTTTTACTATTGCCATATCCATATCATTAATGTTATTAGTTTCTTCTTCTAGGGCATTATCTTTTTCTATGTCTTTGAAATTTTCTAGTACATTATTTTCTTTTCATTTTTCTGCGTTATTATTTTCCATTACTTGTTCTAATTCTTCTAGGGGAATGTGTTCCATTTCTCCCAAGTTGATTAATCCTAATTGTTTATAGATATCTTCTTCTAATTCTATTCTTTCATTATTTATTTCTTCTATTATTTCTTCATCCACCATATCTAATAGTTCAGTTATTTGTAATATTATTTTTTATTTTATTTCATTATCATTTTCTTTTTCAACCATTTCTTCTAATTGTTTTAAGCTATAATTACTTAACTTCATTTTTGTTTTGTAGGTGAGATTAATTCAAAAGGCTCTTCTGGATTATTTCCTTTATATGGATAGGGATATAAATCTAATTCTTTTTGTTTTTCTTCAAAAAAGGCTACTTGTGTGACACCTGAATTTTTTCTTTTAAAATTTCAATAAATAGAACTCCAAAATAAATTAATCAATCAAATAATAATAATAATAATAATAAAATAAATAAATAAATAGGAAATTGGGAATTTATCAAATTGTTTGCGAGACACCACGCATTAAATATTTTAGTAAGTAGTAAGTGATGTTTTATAGTTGGATAGTGAGGTTTTTAGACGTGAACCTAACTTATAATTATACGCAATTTTAGGAATCATTATAAATCACCAAAGGAGTGATAACCCTTAAAATTTTATAAAGCCAAATTAATTTAGGTAACTCATAGGATAGGTGGCTTCACCCCTCAAATACCAACAAAACGTGGCAGGAAAGTAGAAGCAACGTGGCTGCCTTGGCCCTTGGTAAATTTGCAGAGTTGGAACAAAAAGACAAGGAGTGAAACAGGTGTCAATTAAGGGTTAAACTTTGAAGGGTAAAGAAACGGGTGCCAAGGAGAAGAATTGTCCACATGTATATTGTTTTGCTTGGGCATCACTTCAAGACATGTATAAATAGGAGGCTGGTGTGCTGTAGCATGAACCCAAAAAAAAATTCTGAAGCAATTAAGCAAACGTAAGAGAAAGTCTTAGAAATGGGAGCAAGCTCAGAATAATTTAGGAGTAATTTTTTTTAGGTGAGTTTTATTATACCTTGAGTTATTATAATATGTTTTCTATATGTCTTAAGTTACCATAATATATTTTACGAATGTTTTGAGTTACCACAATTTATTTGATATAAATTATGTTTTATGGTTAGGTTAATATTTCAATTACGTAGATTATTTTTCTGAACTTTATTTGTTTAAAATGAAACCCATGGATATGTTTATTTAAATTTTAAAGAATATTTGACTATGATCTTGTAAACAATTGTTTTCTATAAGTACCACCACGGAAGTCCCATGCCTTGGGGGACTTAAATAACCATAGGCCCCTGTTTGACCACTTTGTGGTCCCCTGTTTATTATGGATCCATTGACCCCTGTAGTGATTGTCACTTAGTAACCCCTGTTCTGTTCTGTTATGTACCGTGGTTATAGTTAATTATTTCAGTTTCTGGCACTTAATTAATTTGTGTATTCAACTCAAATTATGTTAATGTTTTAGCTTAAATAATTATCCATGGCTATTTTGTGCTCCTATACTCACAGTATAATATTTCTCACTCTGCTATGTGCTTATAGCTGTTACCCCTTTCAGGTGACGAGGTCTAGCGGGATCAAGATGGAAAATGAATCGCTGTGTTGTTTTTTTTAAATATATATGTATTTTTTGAACTCTTGTAATACAATAAAATTCAAATGACTATGTTTTATTTCCTTTTAAATAAGCAGTTGGTACCCAATTATTTTATTTTAATTTATTTAATTTATCTGCTTGCGCTGTGACTACAGAATTATCCGAGTTATTTTATTTTTATCTTGTTACGACGCCGAGCCTTTGGGTACCGAGTTTGGGTCGTGACAACTTGTTTTTCCAGATCTTGTATAAAATGTCTAATTTCGTTTATTATTTCTAATTGATTAGTTCTAAGTTTTTTGTTAATTTCTTTTAATAGCCTAATTAAGGTATTATTTTGTTCTATTAGTATTTGTAAAGAAGTATTGTTATTTAAATTATCAGATTCTACTTCTTTACTATATTTAATACTCATGCAAGAGTTATTGGCAAGGCCGAGAAACCGGGCTCTGATATCAATTTACAAATTTTTGCTGGATCTAATTTAATATTAACTCTTGTAATAATTTTTATTGATAATTTGCACTTGCCTTTTCTAAAGATATTTTATTTTTTCATACTAGCAATTCTTTGGATATAATTTATTAGCGATTGTCCAGAGACAATAGTCAAAAGAAAATTTAATCTATTTAACTCACTTTCTAATTCAGAAATATATTCTAAACTATTTTTTATTTCAGCTCTAAGTGTTGTAATTAAAAGCATATAATTATAAAATTTTATTTTATTTTATTTATTTGTTTTATTTTATTTTATTTTATTTTATTTTATTTATTTATTTTTTTAGGTCAATTTATAATTTTTTGAAAGTTATTGATGACAAGGATTGCTAAGGTGACTTTGATTTGATGATGTGGATGTCCTAATAGGATTTGAGCCAAATTGTGGCCTGCAGTTTCGGGCTACAAGGAATTACTATGCTTCGATGGTGCACCTATGCCATATGAAAATATATCAAGGCAACTAATTCTAATTTTGCATATCTTATTTGTAGGGTAACGAAAGCTCTCTTAAGCACTGGGATTACTTAAGGGATTATTATAATGAAGGTAATAAATAAAAAAATATTTACAAGTAAATTCATTAAATATAAGGAATTTCTTTAACTCCGCCAGGGTTGTTAACAATTTTGTTGGTCCAAGCCCGGGTTAAGGAGGAGGGTTGTGTGTTAGGTAGCCGACAGTCAACATGTAAAAAGCTGCCCGAATCCCTTATGACAATGAATCCTACTTTGAATAGTTTAAATGCTAGGTCATTCCCCTCAAGTGACGCGTTGCGCTTGCCTCCGAGTGTTTCGAAAAGTAAGCAAGGGGCGCCGCATCGACGCTTGGGTGTGGTGAAAAATGAGTAAAGGTTCCCGTGTTTTTCTAAACGAGGGCGGGTAAAGAAGCTAGTCCAAGACTATAGGTTTAGAGTAGCCACTTGGAATATAGGAACCTTAACTGGTAAGATGATGGAATTGGTAGATGTTATGATTAGGAGGAGAATTAGTATAGCTTGCGTACAAGAAACTAAGTGAACGGGTGAGAAAGTTAGGGAAATTGAGGATATCAGTTTTAAACTGTATTATAGTGGTAAGGATAGACGTAGGAATATGGTAAGAATCATAATTGCCAAGGGTCTTGTGGAGAATGTAGTGGCGGTCATTAGGAAAGGGGATAGGATTATGTTAGTTAAACTAGTTATTGGAGGGAATATAGTGAACGCTATTAGTGCATACACCCCTCAAGTAGGATTAGATGATTAGACTAAGAGGGATTTTTGGGAGCAAATGGATGAGATCTTACAGGAGATACCCATAGGAGAGAACTTGGTTATAGGTGGAGATTTTAATGGCCATGTAGGCATAGATAAACTAGACTATAAAAGGGTACATGGTGGATACGATTTTGGTGACAGAAATGAGGCTGGGGAGAGTATCTTAGATTTTGCGTTGGCTTCTGACTTGGTGGTGGCTAATACTATGTATAAGAAGAGAGAGGAGCATTTGATAACCTTTAAGACTGGGTTAGTTAAGAGCTAAATAGATTATTTCTTAGTGAGAAAATTTGACCGCCTAAAATGTAATGATTGTAAGGTGATTCTTGGAGAGAGCTTGACCTCTCAACATAGGATTTTGGTACTAGATTTATGCTTTAGAGGCAATACCAAGTTAGGAGGAATGGTGGACGTGGTAAGACAAGATGATGGGACCTAAAAGGGGATAAACCAGAAATATTTAAGAATAGAATGGATAAGGAAGGTACTTGGGACTTGGAAGATGACTAACACTATGTGAAACTCGATGGCCAATTATATAAGAAGAATCTCAAGGGAAGTGCTTGGAGAGTCGAAAGGAATGAGACCCAGCTCTAGGGAAACTTGGTGGTGGAGGGAAGAGGTTCAAGCGGTAGTTAAGGCAAAAAAAGAGTGCTTTAAAAATTAGTAGAAGGATAGAACTGAGGAAAACCTTAAGAGCTATAGATTGGCTAATAAGGAGGTCAAGAAGGTAGTGAGAGAGGCTAAGTTGAAAGCTTATGATGACCTATACACTAGACTAGATAGTAAAGAGGAAGAGAAGAGGGTATACAAAATTGCTAAAATACGGGAGAGGAAAACAAGAGATTTTAATCAAGTTGAGTGCATCAAGAGTGAGGATTCTAAGGTATTGGTGAAAGATGAAGAGATTAAGGAAGATGAAAGAATTATTTTGAGAAACTATTAAATGAGGAACATGGAGGTACAACAATAGGGGAAGAAATAGCCAGTAATACGATAAACCAAGACTATAGGTTCTATAGCAGGATTAGGAACTTTGAAGTGGAGATTGCACTTAAGAAGATGAAATCAAATAAGGCTTTAGGACCCGATGATATCCTTATTGAAGCTTGGAAGTGTTTCGGTAAAAAGGGGGTTGCTTAGTTGACTAGGTTGTTTAGTAAAATTTTATTGACTAGGAACATGCCAAATGAGTGGAGGAAGAGTATTTTAGTGTCAATCTATAAGAATAAATGAGATATCCAAAATTGCAACTATAGAGGAATCAAGCTAATTTGTCATATAATGAAAGTCTAGGAGAGGGTTGTCATGCCCCCAAATTATTACAGTAAATCCAATTCTTAAAACAAAATAATAATAGAAATGATCAAGTGCTCTTCTAATAGAACTTCCAGAAACCCGTAGACCCAATTAATATCTTAAGAACTAAATCTCATACCCATATAACCATATAAACATGTTATCACATAAATATACAATACATACTAACGTCTCAACCAAGCGAGACAAACCCATTGTTGTACTAATCACTTCCTACATACCCAAAGTATTCAAACCCGGTACGTTCTGATACCAAGTTGTCACGCCCCCAAATTATTACAATAAATCCAATTATTAAAACAGAATAATAATAGAAATGAGATGCTTTCATTCATCAGAGTTCGTTTACAAAATTTAACACATGCGATATACATTCACAAATGTTCATCTTGAATCTACAACATGTGTTGCAATGATAAGAGAATTGAAACTAAACATATAGTCATATGCCCTATAGGCTTACATCTTTCCAAGTCATGGCTTGATTACACAAAAATGAGCCTAGCTCAATACAATTTAAGCCCTTGGCTATATAAAAAAATAAAATAAAATAAAATAAAGAAGCTCTTGCTCTCCAAAAGTCCCTCTATGCTATTGCCTTGGCGGAAGCATGTCACCAGCACCTGAAAATGGTTTTCCCCAAATAGGGAGAACCAAAGCCCAATAGGAACAATCTAACACAATATATGATATTTAACAAAGATATAAGTACAATGTGCATATACAATGCTTGTGATAAAATATTTACATTTTATAAAACCGCAAAGCACCAAAGTTCATATTTCAATTCATTTCAAGTTCATTTATTCTTCTTAATTCATGAGTCAATTTCATTATCTTCTAACAATCCAACTGAGACTACAACTCAGTGGTTTTCCAATTCAATACACTACCACACAAACACTTCAAATCTGCCATTTTACGAAAATTTCGTCCGCGGGATTGGCACTCATGTATACACAAGGTTTTCGGGACTTTCACCCCGGACACTCCGACCAACTTAATTTCATTGAAGTCCATCATCTATCTCCTCCCAAACAATGGAGTACATTTCCTTTCTCATTCCAAACAATCATACATATACAATGTATTTAAAATATAGTCATATTCAATGACAACCAACATTAGATTAGTTTCAATTTACCTAATCCCATGCATTTTCTACAACAATCATAGCTATCCTCTACCGATAGCCCAATACAGATATTTCTACACAGATATACAATCTTCACAATAGATAAATTATTCAAACTTTCATGGGTGAGAGACAACACGTGTTCAACTCCACCATTTATATCAATAATAATCCAATTCCACATTACCAATATCAACTTCAGTTATTTATACAAAATAACAATTTGACCCATTTAGGGCAAGACTCACCTTTTTCCAAATATCAACCCAAGTGCCAAAATCAATAATTTTGTCAGAACACAATCTCATATTAAAACCCCATAACCATTTATTTTACATTCACTAAAAACCCCTCTTTTATTTCACACCCCAAACCCTAGGTTTGTTCAAACTACTCCCAAATCCCACCATTATTATACAACGACAAATAACTAAGCTAAAAACCATATGAAAGCGTAGAAAATCCCTACATCAAAGAAAGAAGACGAGCCAAACAAGAGAGAAACTTCAAAGATACCCAAATCCAACTTTATTCGGATCAAAATGGAGATTTTGAGATGGCCTACCCTTTTAACAAAGGGACTAAGGTGAATAAATCACTAAAACTAGGTAAAAATGTAAAGAGAGAGAGTGTGTGTGTTTTAGAGAGAGAGAGTCTCAACTTTAGGTTTTAGGGAGAAAAGATCTAAAAAAGTGATGTAAAAAATCATTTTCGCGATCTGATATACGCAAAGTCTGCTCGAGCACAAGAGTTGATGCTCGAGCATTAGACACAATAAGTTGTTTCGCTCAAGCGCAAAGACACAATGACCAAGATGCTCACTGCTTGAGCGCAAGAAGTGGCGCTCGAGCGTAGAAAACACATATTCAGTAATTTTGCAGACAACAGACCAACGCTCGAGCGCAAGAAAGGCCGCTTAAGCGCCCACCCGTTCGAATGTAGGAAATACCGCTCGAGCGTAGAAATCACTCTCCCAGTAGTTTTGCAGACCTGCAAAAGTACTGAGTGTTTGCAAAGCCTGCTTGGGTGTAGGAAGTGCCGTTCGAGCGAAGAACCAAAATTCTAGGCAACACAAGGTTTGAAAAACAAGCGACCAACCTGCCCAAACACAACCACAATAGCCCAAAAGCCAATTTCAAAGAGATACAGAGGAAGAAAGAGGTAAACAACAATATGAAAGCATTAAACCTGAGTTTGGAATACCACAAGAGTCGGGTCAAAACCGGGATCGCTATAAGGGTGATGAAACGCTGATTGCGAGATATAATAGAGGTGTCAGAGAATCAATTTAGGTTTATGCCTGGCAGGTCAACAATGGAAGCAATCTATCTTTTAAGGAGAATAATAAAAAAGTATAGAGAAAAGAAAAGAGACATTCATATGATGTTTATCGACCTTGAGAAAGCATATGATAGAGTGCCCCGGGATATAATATAGTGGGTGTTAGTGAAGAAAGATGTGACAAAAGGTTACATTGATGTGATTAGGGACATGTATGAAGGGGTGGTGACAATTATTAGATCGTCTGCTGGAGAAACAAATGAATTTCCTATCACTGTAGGGTTACACCAAAGATCTGCCTTAAGTCCTTATCTTTTTGCTTGAGTTATGGATAAGTTGACGAGAAATATCCAGGATGACATGCCATGGTGCATGCTTTTTGCAGACGATATAGTGCTAGTGGATAAGACTAGAGAATGAGTTAATACAAAGTTGGGGATTTGGAGAAAAACTCTTGAATCTAAAGGATTCTGGATAAGCAGAACTAAAACAAAGTATATGGAGTGTAAATTTAGTAATAGTAACAATAAAAGCAAATGAGAAGTGAATATTGAGAACCAAGAACTGGCTAAGAGTGAAAATTTTCGTTATTTAGGGTCGATTATCACAACAGCGGGGGAGATTGATGTGGATGTGGCCTACAAGATTAAGGCGAGATGGTGTAAGTGGAGAAGTGTGTCTAGGGTACTGTGTGATAGACGAATACCCACTAGATTTAAAGGTAAGTTCTATAAAATGACTATTAGACCAACGATGTTGTATGGGACGGAGTGTTGGGTAACTAAGAAATAACATGTAGATAAGATGAGTGTGGTTGAGATGAGGATGCTAAGATGGATGTGTGACAAGATTAGACAAGACAGAATTAGGAATGAATACATTTAGGAATGGGTAGTAGCAGCGCCGATAGAAGATAAGTTGAGAGAGAATCGATTGAGATGGTTTGGTCATATTCAATGGAGACCAACAGAGGCAGTAGTGAAGAGATGCGATGTTGTAACAGTAGATAGAAGTGTTAGAGGACGGGGTAGGCCTAGATTAACGTTAGCTAGCGTTGTAAATAGAGATATGGATTTACTTAATTTGACTAACGAAACGGCTTTTGATAGGGCCGCGTGGAGAAGAAAGATTCATGCAGCCGACCCTATTTGATGGGACTTAAGGCTTGGCTTGGTTTGGTTTGGTTTATAAAGAATTTCTTTATTAGTCTTGGGATTATATGCTCGTGCCTGAAAGCACGGTGAAAATATTATTGGAATGAAAATATAATTGGAATGATTTTAAGATTTTAAACAAACAGTAAAATGTAAGTCCCACAACACAAAAATATATAATAAAAATCAGACGAAATACACCAGTCAGTGCTCTGTAATAGAAAAAATAAACAATAAATTAAGTACATCAGCCAACACTCTGCAATACAAAGAAAATATCAAATAACAAATTAAGCACATCAACCAATAGTCTACAATACAAAAAAAAAAAAAAAAAAAAAAAAAAAGGACAAATAACAAACTAAGCACACCAATTAGTGCTCCACAATAGAAAAAAAAATGATAAATAAATAAAGCACACCAGCCGTGCTTTGCAATTCAAAAAAAATGACAAAAATTGTGCAATGAACAATTATTTTAAAAGATTAATACGTACACAATCCAATCCTATATTAAAAGCAACACCCTTCTTGCTAAAAATAAATATAGAAGCAAAAATTCAAATTCAATAAAAAAAATATATATGTGATTAGTTTTCTTTAAGATAATTCAAGAGCATATTAGGAAGAAAAAAGAAAAAAAGACTATATCACCTAGTGAATAATTCAAATGAATATTATATAACATACATCTAAACTTAGTTATAAATTGCACATAGATAAAAGGCTTTACAAAACTAAAATTCACATCGATAGGAAACTTTACAAAATCTAGATCGTATCTAGCATATGTACGCTTTTCACAAAAATAAATATGATTTTCCCAATTGATATGAAGAGCTTTTTTTATCAGTTCTTTCACATTCTCACCGTGCACGTTGAGCCAACGCAGCTTTGGATATAACATTATTGTTATGTGCCTAAAAAATGAAGATTAGTTTCATAAGATGCCTAAAATATGAATATTATCATCTAATGTTTTATACTTTTCTCTTCCCTTTTCATTTCTATTTATTTACTTTATCTTAATTCCCTTATGATACTTTATCTTAGTTCCCTTATGATATTTATTTAGAAAGTTTAAAAAATAATGTAAATAAGAAACTACGGCGTTTAAAAAATTCTATATAATTAAATTGGGCCTACCTCTCTAACCTAGATGACATTAAGGTCACATTCATCACAAATGACAACATTAACATTTTTTTCTTGAAGAAATTGAACCTATATATACAAAAGAATTAGTGGGGGAAAAAAATGTATACATGTAAGAAAATGAGTAAAAGGATATTACAGTTTGACGTAGGTCTCCATCCATCTGTAAATTATAAGAAAAGAGCATTTTGTTATGAGGAAATTAGATAAAAAAAATAATGAAAAGAAAATTGACTTCAACTCATAAGGAGGCGTGTTTGAATTTTTTCAAATAAACAAAAAAGAAAACAACTTATGTGACCAAAAATAGTAATGTTATCCATAATTAGATGTTGAAGGTCAATGATGTCTCAACCTGAAAGTGTCTGGTTATGTAAATTTGACAAAGATAACTGTAAGAAGGCAAGATGAGGTTTAATAATTGCCATAAAGAAAAATTAATCGACACAAAATGAACGACCTCCTAACATATTTTAGTTAACAACTTACTTTAAGAAGTTCGTTTATGCATGAATATCACAAATGGAGAAATTGAACTATCTAAAGGCACGGTGTAAATTATGTTACGATCAAAATGTAGTTGTAATTTGTACGCATCATGTTGAAATTTGTAGAGTCTGTAGCATTTTTTGATTTTTGATAAAGACACTGAAAAAATATAAAGAAATATTATTCTTATTAAAGAACTTTTAACAATTTTAGTAGCAAATCGGATAATAAAATATAAAAATTAATTTCAAAGAGAGGGTTACAATAAAGATGAGATGAGCAAGTGCATAAACTGAATAAAAGGGAAGAATAAGAGGCATGTAAAGTACAAAATAAAAAGTATGCTCGTCCGTAATGACACGATGTAAATAATATTGAGATCAAAATGTAGTTGAATACAAATGTAATTTATCGAAAACATAACAAAAACTTAAGACATTGAGAAATATAAAGGAATATTGTTTTTAAAACCCACTCTACAATTTTGTTGGTACCACACACTCTACAAAACTCAACTAAAGATAACAACCCTTATGCACGGGTATATATATTTGTTGTTTAATCATTAATATTTTGTTTTCATTATTCATTCGTTACTTTACAATAAATAAAAAAATATACATCATACATGAAAAAATAGAATTCAAAATTAAACAACAAACTATCAAATACTTTATAATAAATAAACAAATAATTAATAAACAGCAAATGAAGCACACCGGTCAGTGCTATGCAATCTCGAAAAATATAATTCAAAATTAAACAACAAACACTGCATACGAGGTAGTGCCCTCCAATTCCAAAAAATTAAAATTAAAAATAAATACCAAATAACACACCAGCTAGTGCTTTGCAAAATAATAAACAATGCACACCAATCAGTGCTTTGCAATATCAAAAAATTACTAAACATCAAATGAAGCACACCAGCCAGTGCTCTGTAATCCAGAAAAATAGAATTCAAAATCTATATGACAAACAATGCACACAAGCCAGTCCTCTACAATACCAAAAAACTAAATTCAAAATAAATAGTAAACAATGCACACCAGTCAATGCTGAGCAATCTCAAAAAGACAAAAATAAAAATTAAAGTGACTTCAAGCAAGTGACTCCATCCTATTGTCAAGTAAATATTATATTTAGTACAACTCTCTACATGAGAACCCCAAAATCATAAAGAAATAACAAATAGAATGAACAAATTAGAGATTAAAATCCCTCATTTATGCATGTAATGACAAATTAGATCGATAGTGCGTATAGTTGGGAAAAAAAAGTAAAAATAGAAATTACCATAGAACTTATCCTAGCTTAGCATCCTCAGTTGATCTCACTCCACTTGTCTGCAAAATTGAACCGTTGTAATAGTGTATTAGTAGTGGACAACATACACTATCACACAAGGGTTTCTCTTTTTACTAGACAATGGCATTGTCAAATGAGAAAAAAATAACAACGAAAATGAGTAAGCTTAACAATGTATCAATCGGAAAGTCGCTCAGCATGGGTCCATTACCGCCATGGGTCTTCTCAATTATAGCAACTAATGCTTTCTGTGACACCTTGAATGTTTAATTAAATACCACATAAATATTTATAGTTATATATAATTATGGTTGTATGTGGTAATATATTATTAATAAAATAAAATAATAAAATAAAATGAATAAATAAAAAAATAATAATAACAATTATATGGAATAAGAATAATAGTAGGAAATAATGATAATAATAAGCATACTAATATGATAAGGCCAACAACAATTAATTAGCAATTAGATTAGGTAGATTTGTAAATCTCTCCAGGAGAGAAGGATGTGTGCCACTTGTGCCATCTAGCCTGTAGAGGGAGTCAGTCACCAATTTTTAGGCATCATGGGCTTGTGTATATAAGAGGGTGTGGGGGGCTGCGAATTGAGGAAAGGAATGAAGGGAAAAGAAGGAAAAAAGAAAAGAAAAAGAGAGACAGAAGGGAGGAAGAAAATAGTCTTGAGAAGCCAGCATAAATAGGAGGGAAATAGTAAGATTCAATATTAAGGTGAGTTATATTATATCTTGAGTCACCATAATATATTTTACGTATGCTGTGGGTTACCATAAATTATTTTACGCAATCTATGGTTTATAAATTATATTAATATTTTGATTACGTTAATTATTTTCTGAACTCTATTTGCTTAAATTGAAACTCATAGATATGTTTGTTTAACTTTTAAAAATTATTTGACAATAGTTTTATAAACAATTATTTTCTGCAAGTACCACCACGGGAGTCCCATGCATTAGGGGAATAACCATTGGCAACTTTGTGGTCCTCTGTTTGGCAACTTTGTGGTCCTCTGTTTGTCATGGATTCATTAACCTCTGTTCTGATTGTCACTCCAGTGACCTCTGTTCTATTCTGTTCTGTACCGTGATTGTGGTTATTTATTTACATAATTTCTGTATTTTAGTTTCTGCCACCTTAAATAATTTGTTTATTCAAATTAAGTTATTCTAAGTAACTATGCATGGTTATTTTGTGTTCCTTATACTGTTGACATAATATTTCTCACTCTGTTGTGTACTTATAACTGTTATCTTTTTAGGTGACGAGATGTAAGGAAGACCCGTAACCTCATGTAGTGGAACCAGTACAAGAATTTGATACTGATCCGTTATTTTGTTTTTTTTTTCTTTCCTTTTCTTCCGTTTGTTTTTTTACTGAGGGCCGGTCAGTGGATAATAGAATAATAAAAGCCCTATAGATGTATTTTCTTATATCAAAATAGTAGAATGAAGTAAATTTTCTGTTTAATTATTTTCTTACTTCCATTTTGCCTCCTCCTACGCCATTTAATTTATTAAGATTAGAATTAATTAGTAAGTTGCGATTCCAGCCCTAAGCCCCTGGGGTTGGGTTGTGACACTTTCCCTTCAGCAAAACCAACTAAAATCTGAGTGTGAGAGTTTCAAATTCAATTTTGAAGATCTCAATTTCTTAACATTCTCCTAGATTAAGAAATAGAATGGGGAAAAAAAAAAAAAAGGTAACCCTTTACATAAAAACAGGAAAAGAGAAAAAAATATATATATATATATCTTGTAATCCCATACATACTAAAGAGGGAAATGAGCTCAAGTCTCAAGTATAAACTAAATATTTAAAGGGAAAAATTTTATTGAAGGGAAGGGCCAAAAAAACTCTTATCTTTCATTCATATTTCCTATCATTTTCCTTTTCCCTCCACAAATCACTCTCCAAATCCAAGATTGAAGCACAAAAAAAAAATTCCAAACACCCTTCTTTTGGAATCAAGGGTGTTTTTAGTCATATGCAATTGATAAAATCAATAGTCCAGTTGTCCAAAAACCTAAAAATCCAAACACAGCTTCTATTAAATATGTTATAATTTAATATCATTTTCCCTAGTGTGACTTGATGACCAATTAGCACAAATCAGGTGCCTTGTTTTATGATTTAGAGCTGTCCTATGTTGCATCAAAATAGTAACCAATCAAAGCACTAACCAAAAAAGAGTTTAATTCAATAAAATCCAAACAAAAAGCTAAGAGGCAACGCAAACTATTTATGCATGGGAATGCTAAAATCTTCAAAATCTAAGATCTTAAACAAACATTAGTAGGACACTATCCTCTTGTTTCTCCACTGAATCCTATTAAAAGAAATAGGGTGAATTACACTAACAGTCCCTACAGTTTGGGTCTTGTGTCACTTTGGTCCCTGACTTTTTAATTGTGACACATTTGATCTTGAATTTTTAATCTTGTTCCAAATAAGGACAATTGAAGATGCCATCGTTCAATTTCAAGGGCAAAGTCATCAATTTGATAACATACAAACTAATTTGACAAAAATAAATGTCAAAAAATTATTTTTGAATTTTTAAAAATTATTTCTACCTACTAAAGATAAAATTATGTAAAATTAATAAATTTTTTAGACATTTATTTATTTATTTTTACCAAAATAATTTTTATTATGTGTTTGAATGATGATCATGTAATGGGTGATTTCTTTATTTTCATTAAATTAGTTTCTATTTTTCCAAAAGTCAAATATGGCGACAACTTTGATATCATTATTAAACCAATCCATTAAATCAAAAAATCTAAAATTAAAAATATTTCATATATTAAATATATCGATTACACATTAAAAACCTAACAATCACCCATTACATGATCATCATTCAAACACATAATAAAAATTAATTTGGTAAAATAAATAATTGTCTAAAAGATTTATCAATTTTACATAATTTTATCTTTGGTGGGTAGAAATTGTTTTTAAAAATTCAAAAATATTTTTTTGACATTTATTTTTGTCAAATTAGTTTATATTTTTTCAAATTGACAACTTTGCTCTTGAAATTGAGCAATGGTATCTTCAATTGTTCTTATTTGGAACCAGATTCAAAATTCAGAATCAAATGTGTCATAATTGAAAAGTCATGGACTAAAGTAACATGAGCCCCAAACTATATGGACTGTTAGTGTAATTCACCTAAAGAAATAAGATCAGAAATTACGAATGCATTTAAACTAATAAAAAATGAACATAACAAAGAAAATCCATGAATATCAAATCATCCATCTTGTTGGGCCCCTGAGTCAATATCCACATACAGGGAAAAAAAATCTCCCACATACAGGAACAAATCAGGTAATCCATGCCTAAACTGATGAGCATGACAAATCTGGTAAAAAAAATTCTTATCTGTTGATGACATGAAAAATCTCATAGTCCATAGCGCAACTCATATTACACCTAATCCTATATTCCTAAACATGTATGCAAAGGATTACAAACTATGTGGTTTGGATTTAACTTAGACAAAATGTTATAAAAAAAAAAAAACATATATAATATAATTTAGTTGATTTCTTAAATTATTCATTCATTCCTGCTCCCCTTACCCCCACCCACCCCAATTTGATTTTAATAAACCCAAATAATGATAATTGTAAGAAAAAAAAAATAAAAATAAACATATTTATAAATTTCCTACAAAACCAACCAAAGAAATAATCACAAAATAACAATGATCAATCATTGCTTAAGTAGGAATACAAATCAAATACTTACCACAATGTTTCGATATGGAAGGTCTTAAGAAAGTCCCTAAGCTGGCTAATGTAAGCCTATTAAGCATTGTGTTTGCTTAAAAAAATTCTTATTTTTTGAGGACATAACAAATCTTGTAGTCCGGCGTAACTCATATTACACTTAATCCTACATTCCTAAACATGTATGAATAGACAGCATAACAAATTGAGTGAATATTAAATGAAACTGAGTGAATATTGTCTTGTGTTGTATATATGGCAGGATAACAAACTGAGTGAATATTTATGTACAAATTAAACAACATAGAAATTAAGGCTCTATTTCTTTCTTTAAAAAAAAGGCATCGTCAAATGGTTCAATAATTAGAAACGAACCTCTCTGTATCTCATAGTGGCTCATCAATTTTCATCTCTCTCTAACCCGTTGTCGTCAATTTGATAAATTATGACCCACTTCAATTTAAAATATCAAATTTAGTAAATAATAATTTGAATATGAATACATAAAGATATCCAATTAAACTAACCTGGAACAATGAAACTCTCAACAACCAATCAGCGAATTCTAAGAAAATAGAAAATTTTTTGCTAATGAGATTAATTAAAGCTTGAACAGTATGATACCACAAATTCAAACCAATTAAGTCATGAATTTAAAAATCAATTAATTTAAAAAAATTAACTCATGAATTTTATAATTCTGTTAAGAGCCTATACGTTGAAATAGTAAAATGAAATGTGGATTAGATTTAACTGATACAAAATGTATAAATATATATATATGTATAAACCCAAATATTGATAATTGTAAGAAAAAATAAAAAAATATACTTATAAATTTCCTCCACAACCAACCAAAGAAATAATCACAGAATAACAATGATCAATCATTGCTTAAGTAAGAATACAAATCAAATACTTACCACAATATTTCGATATGGAAGGTCTTAAGGAAGTCATCAGTTGCCTAATGTGAGCCTATTAAGCATTGTGTTTGCTTAAAAAAATTCTTATTTTTTGAGGACATGACAAATCTCGTAGTGCATGGCGTAACTCATATTACACCTAATCCTACATTCCTAAACGTGTATGAATAGAAAGGATAACAAACTAAGTGAATATTAAATGAAACTGAGTGAATATTGTTTTGTGTCGTATACATGGCAGGATAACAAACTAAGTGAATATTTATATACAAATTAAACAATATAGAAATTAAGGCTCTATTTCTTTCTGTGAAAAAAAAAGCACCATTAAATGGTTCAACAATTAGAAACTAACCTCTTTTGCTAATGAGATTAATTAAAGCTTGAACAGTATGATATGTCAAATTCAAACCAATTAAGTCATTAATTTAAAAAATCAACTCATGAATTTTATAATTCTGTTAAGAACCTATTCGTTGAAATAGAAAAATGAAATGTGGACTAGATTTAACTGAGACAAAATGTAATATATATATAATATAGTTGATTTATTAAATCATTCTTTCTTTCTTGCTCTCCCTACCCCACCCAACCCAATTTGATTTTAATAAACCCAAATAATAATAATTGTAAGAAAAAATAAAAAAAACCATACTTATAAATTTCCTACACAACCAACCAAAGAAATAATCATAGAATAACAATGAACAATCATTGCTTAAGTAAGAATATAAATCAAATATTTACCACAATGTTTCAATATGGAAAGTCTTAAGGAAGTCCTCAAGCTAGCTAATGTGAGCCTATTAAGCATTGTGTTTGCTTAAAAAAATTCTTAATTTTTTAGGACATGACAAATCTCGTAGGCCATGACGTAACTCATATTACACCTAATCTTACATTCCTAAACATGTATCAATAAAAAGGATAACAAATTGAGTGAATATTAAATGAAACTGAGTGAATATTGTTTTGTGTCGTATACATGGTAGGATAACAAACTGAGTGAATATTTATATACAGATTAAACAACATAGAAATTAAGGCTCTGTTTCTCTTTGTAAAAAAAAGCATCGTCAAATGGTTCAACAATTAGAAACTAACCTCTCTGTATCTCATAATGATTCATCAATTTTCATCTCTCTCTAACCCATTTTCGTCAATTTGATAAGTTATGACCCACTTCAATTTCAAACATCAAATTTAGTAAATAATAATTTGAGTCTGAATACATAAAGATAACCAGTTAAACTAACCTAGAACAATGAAATTCTCAACAACCAATCAGAGAATTCTAAGAAAATAGAAAGACTTTTGCTAATGAGATTAATTAAAGCTTGAACATTATGATACCACAAATTCAAACCAATTAAGTCATGAATTTAAAAATCAGTTAATTTAAAAAATTAACTCATGAATTCTATAATTCTGTTAAGAGCCTACTCGTTGAAATAGAAAAATGAAATGTAGTTTAGATTTAACTGAGACAAAATATAAAAATTTATATATATAGTTGATTTATTAAATCATTCATTCTTTCTTGCCCTCCTATCCCACCCATCCTAATTTGATTTTAATAAACCAAAATAATGATAACTGTAAGAAAAAAAAAATAAAAGAACCATACTTATAAATTTCCTACACAACTAACCAAAGAAATAAGTAAGAATACAAATCAAATACTTACCGCAATGTTTCGATATGAAAGGTCTCAAGGAAGTCCTCAAGCTGCCTAATGTGGGCCTATTAAACAAACACAATGCTTCAGATTATTGGTTTGAATTTGTAGAAATTAATGAACCTGCTGAAAATTAAGCAAACACACACCTAATTTTAATTAACAAACCGGCTGGAAATTAAAGATTAACAAACCTCAAAAGATATCCAAAATTAGAGTCAAGATTATTGAAACAAACCTGCTAGAAATATACTTGCTTGACCCAAAAAAATTAATACTAAAGAAAAAGAATTAGACACCTCAAAAAAATACTATCAGATTTAGAAGATATTGGTTTGAATTAGGGGAAATTAACAAACTTGCTGGAAATTAAGTAAACACTATGCTTCAAATTAAGTAAAGACAATGCCTAATGGAAATTAACAATACTACTGGAGATTAGAGTAAAGATTCTTGAAACAAATTTGCTGGAAATATACTTGCTTGATCCAAAACAATTAATACTCAAGAAAAAGAATTAGACACCTCAAAAAAATACTACCAGATTCAAAAGATACTCAAAAAAATATACTTGGTTTAAAGATAGAAATACTCAAAAGAAATATACTTGCTGGAAAGATACTTGTTGGACCCAAAAAAATTAGACACCTCCCAAAAAAATTAGATACTTGCTGGAAAGAAAAAGATGCTTGGGTTAAAGATAGAAAAAAATTGGTTTGCTCACCTGAACAATATTTATACCATATTCTTCCTTTTGTAGTGGCTCCATTCGGTCGGCATTGTTGATGAAGATTAGGATGGCGGAGAGAGAGATGAAGGAAGAGAGAAGATGAAGAGAATAATAGAGGGTTTGGGGTTGGGTCTCCAGTAATGGTTGGGCTCCGACAGGGAATTGAAGAAGAGCACGGGAATGGGCTCTGATGGAGAGAGAGAGAGAAAGGGTCTGTGTTCAAGATTTGAAATTTGAAAGAGAGAGACAGATAGATTTTGAGATAAAAGGAGTACCTGTGAGAGAGAGATATTTTGGAACTTACATTTTGGACCATTAAATCTTGATGGTAATTGATTTCAATCATTGAAATGTTCAAATAGGACAAATGAGAGTAATATATTTTCAGCTATTGGATTGAATCAATCTAATAGTCCACATTTTGACACATACATATTTTGAGCCCTTGAATTCGAACCAAGCCTTCCATTGTTATGTAGATTTGCAAAATGGACAAAAATAAGGATAAATTTGATATTTTCTTCATAGCCTCCCTTCCCAACCACATGGCAATTGCCATTGTCACCCCTCCCTACCTGCTACAACCTTGTCAACCCTAACAAATGGTGAAGCAAACATCCTCTTTATCTTGCAGTTTCTTTACATCAGTTGTGAAATATTAGATTTCTCTTTAACCCACCCAACAATCAACATGCATATATTCCATTTATGGTAAGATCGACGTGGGTGAGAAGATATAACCGTTAAATTAACCGAAAAAAGTTACTTATCATGAAGTAGAAATGGTGTTTAAGCTTATGTTTTTTATTATTATTATCTTTTATATCTTACTAGAAACTGCACACAAATATGTCATTTGTAAGGTTGACAACTCCATTTATAAAAAAAAAATAAAATCAAAAGAATGTTTGACAAATTATTTTTGAAAGTTGCTTTAGTTTTTTTTTATTCAGGTTAAAAAATAAAAAAAATTACAAGAAAATGGAAACAATTCCAAAATATTACAATTTAGTGGGAATATTTAAAAAAAGAAAAGAAAATTGCAACATATACAGAAATGTAAAATAACTACCTAAATAACTTATTTCTTCCCTCTTTCTCTCTTGCAACTCCAACTCGTCAGCAACCCCAATCCCATTACCTTTGGCGCCGATAGCCCCTCGTCTACTTCTCTCCACTAGTGCCCTTATCCTCATCCACTTTTCTAATCTCTCCATCAACCTTTGAAACCCATATCGATACCTTCATCTCCTGTCCCATCCCTTCTCATAGCTCCCTTTCATCGCAACAACAACCGTAATTTAAATATCACTTTTCTTGCATTTTTAGCAACAAAATCACCAATTAATGTACTCTAATTTATCTATCAAATCATTTTTAATTGATAATATATCATTTTTAAGATTTGATTAATATTTTTTTTTTCAAATTGACCCAACAACATATATAAAGTTAAATCATAGACTCTTGCTGTTGCTACAAGATTTTTTTTTATTTTTTTTTGAGGCCCTTTCGAGTGGGCCTTAACCAATATAAAAAAATTTAAATATTTGGGCCTCAATGTTGACTAGGCCTATTTTAATATAATATAATGGACCAATGGATTTGGGGCATGATTTTGAGAAAAGTTATTTTGTGGGCTTTGTGGGTTTTTGGAAAGTTTGGTTGGTTTGTGGGTTTTTTTTGGTTAAAATAGTCACCAAAATTTAAATAGACTTTTTAATCCAATAAGGCCTCGTTTGGGAACAGGCTAATTTAGTAACTTTTTGGTTATTAGGTTAAAAAGGTAGGTAAAAAAAACTTGTATGTTTGGGATGCTTTTTGGCGAATTACGAAAAGATGTGCAAAAAGTAGAGAGAAAAGAGAATCTTTGACTTTTTGGTATGAGTGGTTGGCTCTTTGGCTAATGTAGTAACTTTTTGACTAATTGGCTAAAAAGGTAAGTCCCCAAACGGGGCCTAAGACAAAACAACACATTCAACTCATAATCATTATATTATTTCTCTCACAAAAAAGACAAAAAAAGTCAAAAAAATCAAAAGTCCTTCCTAAACCAGGCTTTTTAGGCCCAGGCTAAAATAGCCAAAAAATTAAAAAGCCAATCCACTTCCCAAACGGACTTTAATTTGTTTGGTTTTGATTTTCAGAAAATAGTTTTCAGAAAATTTTACTTTTTATTTTTTCGTATTAATATTTTAATCAATTTTTTTTTTAAAATTTTAGACACACCTAACATAAATACATTTGAAAAGTATAATATTTGTGAAAAAATCTTTAAAAAATACAATAAATATAAAAAATACAAAAAAAAAATGAAAATTAATTAAACTTTTTATATTTTTGTATATTTATTAATTTTTTAAAATATTTTTTTAAAAATATTTTATTATTTAGATACATTTAAAAAAGTAAAAAAAAATTACTTAAAAATTTTAAAATATTCACTAAGAATAAAAAAAATAAGAAAAACAAAATATTCAATTTTTGAAAAATTGATTTAAAAAATTAAAACCGAATACATTGATTGTAATTGGTGTAGAATATAACCACGTAATATCTCAAAATTCACCAATTATTTTTCTTATTTTGGAGGCTCAAAACACAAACCTTACTGGCCTCAGTCCAGGACTGGCACTAGCTGGCGGTGGGGTAGTTGTTGGGGTTACTAGAAAGAGAAAGATGAAGACGAAGGGAGAGAAATTGGAAAGAGAAGGGGTATTATTGTTGTATTTTTTGGATAAAAATTACATATCTTTTTCATTAATTTCAAATTTTGAAAAAACACACTACGAAATTAACCCTGTTTTGTTTTCCATTTTTAAAGATAGTTTTTTAAATTTTCAATTCATATTTTTAATGATTTTTTAAATATTTTAATTATGTTTTTTAATTTTTCGATTCACCTAATTTTAATATATCTAAGAAGTAAAAAAATTATTGAATATAACAAAATACGAAAATATATTGAATTTTCATATTGTTTTTGTATTTGGTGATTTTTTTACAATTTTTTTTCCACAAATATTAGTCTTATAGTTTTTAATTGTATTTAGATTAGGTGTGTTTAAAAAATAAAAAAGTTACGTGAAATATTAAAAAAAATCATTACAAATAGAAAAATACGTAAAAATAAAAAAATCATTTTTTTAAACAATAGATACAATTTTCTGGAACAAACATGATGGGTGTGTTTGGTTTGATTTTGAGAGAATGATTTTCAAAAAAAGTTTTGGGGAAAGAGTTTAGAAATTTTTTTAGTTTGTTTGGTTGTATATTTTGAAAGTAATTTTGGAGTTTAGGAGTTTGGAATGATTTGATATTTTGTTGTAATTGAGTAGATGTGTGTGAGAGAAAAAGTGATTGAGAAGGAGAGTGGAGAGAAGAAAAGTGATTGATTAATGTGTAAGAAAGAGAAAGTAATTTTGGAAATTTTTTGAGAAAAATCTCAAACCAAACAATTTTTTGAAATTTTTTTTCTAAAACTCATTTCTCAAAGCTAAACCAAACATATATATTTTGATTTTCTTTTCATTTTATTACAATTTATTCATGAAAATGATCCGGTTACGTTTTCCAAAACACGAATTTTATTTTATTTTAATTTTTTAAAATTTTAAATTAAAAAAAAAAGAGAAATATTCTCCTCACTTGTATATAGGGGTGCGCGCGGTACGGTTTGAGTAATTTGAGAGTAAAATTATAAATCGAATGGCGGGTTAATGGATTAGTTGATTGACAAATTGCGATTTAGACGGTTTTTGACGGATTGAAGAATATTTTAACTAATTGTCATACATCTACATAATATATAACATTAGTTTGTATAATATTTTTTTAGATATATAACACAAAGTAATCTTACATAATATATTTTATATATATAATCACTAATTTGTAATAAATTTTGTACGGGGAGCAAATATTCCGCAGAGCCCGTACTTCTTTCCACCAAGCTCCTTGTTTGTCCGATCGACCTGCGAACACAACGGCGGTGAACCACCCAGCGGTGTGTGGCCAGAAAACCCCTCCGACGGTCAAGTTAGCACACACTCAGGGATCTAGAGAGAGAGGAGAGAGTTGAGTGTTTAGGTTGTTCTCACCAAAATGATGTCCCTTTCGCATGGGGGGCGCAAACACACTTATATACTCTTTGCGCCCAAATCTGCTCCCATTAGTCTCTTGACACGTGGTACTGCTCTCCCATCTGTCAGCACAAATCCTGCAATCACCACCTAACCAAACCGTCAGGCTATATTAGCGGAGCCCGGTAGACCGGTGGAACCACCTCGGCCTTTCACGACTGCGCTGCGCAGCGCACCCGAGTGCTCCACTCGCCGAGCTCTAGAACGACCGAGCTCGGTTGCATTTCGGCAAAGCCGAGTTCAAGATAGGTCGAGCCAGCAAACCAAAGGCCTTCTTGCCGTACTAAACGCGTGAACCGTGGAATCCAGAATGGCAGGCAATCATCTCGGTCGAGCAACTCAAGTAGCTCGGTTTTCTCTATAAACAAGCCCACGTAGCTCGGTCCCAATATGGTCCTGGACCTCAACCGAGCAAAACCTTATCTGGCCGAGCCCAAGCTATTACGGCCCAAACATGTTCGGCCCCTCATTTTGCCCGGCCTTTACCATGGCCCATTCCAGCTCATAAATCTCCCTCTCAATTACCCCTTAATTCCGTCCGCGCAAACGTGATTGGGATTACATGGTCCGTCCAGGGTAAACTCTCCCTCGATCCCAAGTTTGCAAGATGTTAACCGCGCTAATCTCCATGCCCGGTTTCTGGGCTTGCTCGGTCATCGCCTCAACCTGCCATCTTGTCTCTTCAGAACTGACGCCGCCGCCATTATGAACACGCGTCGTGCATTTATTGGCCTCGGGCAGCCAGTCCAGACGTCCCTTCATATTCAAATTTAGGCACCCTTTCACTCCTATAAGTACGACATTTCCCCTTCACTTTCTCTTCTTACTGCCTCTTTTCCGTTCCTAACATCTTAGAGCTACAGTGCCTGACCTCCATTCTTGTTCTTCTTCTTCTTCGTTCGTGCTTGAAGAAGTAACCTCTGCCTCTAAACTGGTAAGTTCTTCGAATCCTCTTTGTTGCTCTTTTTTTTTTTTTTTTTTCATTTGGTATTTCACATTCTAGGGCATAAAGTCCATAGGTTTTAGGATATACCCCCCCAAAAACCCTCGCCTGTCCCTGTTCTTTTCGCTGTTCTTCAATTCTAGTGATGAACACAAGATCTGGAGTGGACCGGGCTCCAGGTCTTCTTTTGATCCAAAAAACATCTAAACCGAGCAAATTACAAGTTTGCAAAAACCCTTGTAGAAACCGAGGTAGGCAGAAGACTTGACCGCTCGACCGGGCTAACATTTGGTCCACTTGAGCGGCGGAGCTCCTAGGTTTACCTTCGTGACCGAGGTGGTCTGGCACTCTACCTGACCGAGCTAAAGTCAAGCTCGTTTTGCGCGACCGCCCTCCCGCTTACACTTATCCTTCTTTTCCTGCAGAGTCCAAGGGGACCACACACCAATACCGAGGCTCTCAAAGACCGAGCAGCCATCAAACAAGAGTCTGTGCCAAACCACCTCAGCCGTGCCAAGACTAGCCGGCTACACATGGGGCGCTACCGCTTCCTGGTTGACACGCCGGTTGCTCTAGCTGCGTTCCGGGAAGAGTATGGTATCCCAGACGACGTTCACCTAGAGCTCGGTACCGAGGAGACGACCCCATGGGGCAGATTAGACCAGTGTCCCTTCACCGTGCTCTCCATAATAGAAGGTGGCCTCCGCTTTCCGGTTAACCCCCTGCTGTGCGAGTTCTTACGGCGCACTGGGCTAGCACCAACCCAAGTCTCAACCAACACTTATAGAATAATTAACGGGATCCATGAGCTGAACAACCGGCTAGGAACCAACTTAGGGTTAGCTGAAATACTTCGCCAATATACCCTCGGGCATACAGGCAACGGCCTTGCCTATTATTTAAAGATCAGACCGGGCAAAGAGAAGATAGTGACCGGCACCCCGGACAAGGACTTACATGATGACGACTTCTTCTGGGTGTCTGGTAACTACGAAACAGCTGATGTACCGAGTTGGTTTATCAGCAAGAATTTTGGCGAAACATGCAAGCCGCGCTAACTGCTCGGTTAGATTACTTTCCTTAACCATTTTGTACTAATGCGCTTTGTTCCTTTCCTCTTTGCAGTGATCGAAGCTTTGCAAGCCAATTACTATTACCCCAATGAAGCAGTAATCAGGACCGTGCTTCGCTACCGCAACCGGGATTGCCACGAACTCCTCGGTTACATACCAACCTACAGATACTCAGCTCCACGCCAGAGTAAGGTCACAGACTTTCTACGTGCTCCATCTCTACCTCCCGATCCCACTTTGCCCGACGTGCCCCTTATCCGGTTGACTGAGGCAGAAGAGATGGCAAAAAGAAGCCGTATCAAAAACCTCATCATTGCTACCTCCACCGAGCTACCGAGCATCCCAACTCGCACAGCTGCTGCCGGTCAATCAAGCGGGACCGTGGTTGCACTGGTGTCTCCTGCTACTGGGTAGGCAAGCAAAGAAAGCCACCGAGTTGGGAAAAGGCCACGTACCGACCCCTTTGCCGATCTAGTTGCGGAGTTGAACACCGAGCAACCAGTGGTGACAACTGACCTAACACCGTCATGGAAGCCGCGGCTCAAGCACCGGGGTAAGGAGATCCCAGCGATTGCCTCGGTCAAAGGTGACAAGGAGCATCTACTCGCCTTTGACCTAACCAAAGCCTTGCTGCTACCGAGCGACGTGGTCGGCAGTGACCACGTACCGGACACCCGGCTGGTGAAGTCCTCGGTCAAGTCCATGACCCGGGTAAGAACTTTGCATACTTTGTTCAAAATTTTCCAACTGTTTGTTCGGTTTCCTTCCTCTGATAAAGTTTTCTTCTTGCAGGCCATCTTGAAACAACACTTGGTGATGGAAAGGATCCACCGACTCCAGCAGAAGGCAACCGACGCTGCCAGCCAGGTTGAACACCTTCAAGCCGAGCTCGGACGATCCAAGGCTTCGCTGGAGATAGCAAATTCTGACAACTCTAGGTTGCTCGGCCAACTTGGTGTAGCCGAGCAAGAAATGGACGCTCTTCGGACCGAGCTAGAGGCGTTGAAGCAGTTAAGGAAGGAGGAGTTGGAGGACGCCAACAACGCCGGTTTCAAGGAGGCCGAGGAGAGCTACACAAAGCAAGTCCATGCCACCTAAGACATCTTCTTCAAGGCGGGCTGGAAGGCTGCTTGTGAACAGCTCGGCTAAGGATCTGGGACCGACGTGTTTGCCTTTCCCCTAGCTGCCTTCCTGCCGACGTACCTTGTGCCATATGCCAATGACGTCTTCAGTGTGTTGCAGGCTGAGGCCGAGGAAGAAGAAGCGGAGGACACCGAGGAAAATGCCGATGGTGACAACCACCCAAATTAGGCCGGCCAGGAGCAGACCGGTGTCCAGGAGACCACAACCATGGTCGACCTGGAGACGACCACGACCGGGGATGAATTCACAGACCTTTCCCCCTTAGTTTAGTTTTCTTTGTCTTCTTTCTTTTTCATTTAAAAATGTAACCGGGTTACTGCCCCACCTTTTGTAATGCTATTACTTATCAATGAAAAGTTGTATTTTCGTTAAGTGTTTGCATTGTGTTTAAGCTAAACAACTTTAGCCGGGCAAACCACCTCGGCTAAACAAACCATCAACTCGCCCTTGAACAAGTTATCAACTTATTCAACCGGAGTAAAACATCTCGGTTGAAATCACAAAGTTGAGTAAAACATCAACTTATTCAATCGGAGTAGAACATCTCGGTTGAAATCTCGAAGTTGAGTAGAACATCAACTCAATCAACTAGAGTAAAACATCTTGGTTGAAATCTCGAAGTTGAGTAAATCATCAACTCAATCAACCGGAGTAAAATATCTCGGTTGAAATCTCAGAGTTGAGTACATCATCAACTTAGTCAACCAGAGTAAAACATCTTGGTTTTAATCTCAACGTTGAGCAAATCATCAACTCATTCGACCGGAGTAAATCATCTCGGTTAAAATCACAAAATAAGCATCGAAAACAACAGAATGCTTCAACAAAGGGAAATCATCTCACTTCTATTATATTGACAGAAAGAGTATTACATTCTGAAATGTAAGGCAAATAAGTCTTTGCTCAAAAGAATAACATAAAAACTATGAAAACTAAAAGTAGTACAGTTTGAGGTTGGCTGCATTCCACGGCCGGGGTATGCCTTTGCTGTCCAAATCTTCTAAGTGGTATGCCTCCTTGCCCGCCAGACCGGTTATCCTGTAGGGTCCTTCCCAGTTTGCCCCTAGCTTGCATTCGCCTGGCACCAGGGTGTTGCTCATGACCTTTCGTAAAACCCAGTCGCCAACTTTAAATGGTCTGGAGTGCACGGTTTTGCTGTACTTCCTGGACAATTCTTGTTGGTATGCAGCCACGTGAATCATGGCTTTTTCGCGACGTTCTTCAGCAAGGTCCAATTCCAAGGCGACCGCTTTAGAATTCAGCTCGGGCTCAAAATTTTCATTGCGGATGGTAGGCATGCCAATTTCCAATGGGATGACTACCTCCATGCCGTACGCCAGGGCAAAAGGAGTTTCCCCGGTAGATCGCCTCGGGGTTGTCCTGTATGCTCAAAGGACACTTGGGAGTTCCTCGGCCCATTTTCCTTTAGCCTTCTCAAATCTTTTCTTCAACCCGTCAAGAATGGTCTTATTTGATGCTTCGGCTTGGCCGTTGGACTGCAGGTAAGCTGGGGTGGAGTTGTAGAATTCGATCTTCAATTCTTCATAAAATCCTCGGAATAAGCGGCCGTCAAATTGGGTGCCATTGTTAGAGATCAGAATCTTGGGGACGCCAAACTGTGTTACCACATTCTGCCAGACAAACCGTTTGACGTCCTTCTCCTTGATAGTTGCTAGGGGCTCAGCTTCAACCCACTTGGTGAAATAATCTGTAGCAGCAATGAAGAACTTCCGGTTGCCCGGTGCTGTTGGGAGTGGTCCCACTATGTCTAGTCCCCACATCGCAAAAGGCCAAGGGCTTGTGAGGGGAAGGAGTTCTCTGGCCGATTGGTGAATTTGGTGGGCGAACTTCTGGCACTTCTCACATTTGCGAACACATTTCTGAGCGTCCGCTTGCATGCACGACCACCAATATCTCTGCGAGATAGCGCGGTAGGCCAAAGATCTGCCTCCTATGTGACTGCCGCATATGCCTTCGTGAATTTCGTACAGGAAAGCTTCCACGCAGTTTGGGTGTACACACTTGAGATAAGGACCGGTGAAAGACTTCTTGTATAAAGCGCCAGATGGAGAGAGCCAAAACCGCTCTGACTTCACCTGGACTTTATGCGCTTCCTTTTTATCGGCTGGAAGTGTCCGCTCTTTTAGGAAGAGGATGATAGGGTCCATTCAAGAAGGGCCAAGCTCGGTGCAGAGTACTTCTGTCTAATCCGGTTCCTCTATACTAGGCCTTGCAAGAAACTCAATCAGGAGAGGATTGGGAGAGGTTCGGTCGACCATGGAAGCCAGACTGGTTAACTCATCCGCGCAGCTGTTGTCTTCCCGTCCAATTTGTTGGACCCTGATCACCTGGAATCGCTTGATGTGGTCCCTTACCAGAGCTTGGTACTTTGTCATTCTGTCATCCTTAGCTTCGTAAACCCCAGACACTTGGTTGACAACCAGTTGGGAATCACTGTAGACCATCAGCTCGGACGCGCGCACCTGGAGCGCGCTCTTAAGTCCGGCCAGTAGTGCCTCATACTCGGCCTCGTTGTTGGATGCAGGGAATCCGAGGGTGATAGAATGCTCAATGGTCAGACCATCTGGCGAGACCAAGACTATGCCTAGCCCGGTACCGTGATGATTCGAGGCCCCATCTACAAAAAGTTTCCATATTTCGCCAACATAGAGCTTCTAACATTCTGAAGGGTCCTGGGAGGCTTGAAGGTTGATGGGATCACAGTCGCTCGGCTGCTCGGCTTCAGGTTCAGTGCTGATCGGTTCCACTTCCTTCCCCATCGGCGACGCAGCGCTAGACCTAACAGGTTGGTCTGGTATGCCCAAGTCTGTCGTCGCGTCGCCGAGCTGCGGCGACATGCCGGCGGAAGGTTCTATGGCGGGGTGCGCAAGTTCCGCATCGCCAACACCGCCCTGCTGTACAATTTCAGTGGACTTCATTGGCCTCCTCGGCTACCGCAGTGAGGTCCACCGGACATACTTGGTGAATCCTGAGCGAGAACTCGGCAACAAAATCTGCCAATGCTTGAGCTTTTATGGCCGTTCGGGGTTGAAACTTAACATCGAATTGTCCCAACTCGACTGCCCACTTTAGAATTCGACCGGAGAAGTTCGCCCGTTCGAACAAGGCTTTGAGGGGAAACTTGGTCAAAACGATGATTGTGTGAGCGTGAAAATAGTGTGCCAATTTCCTGGAGGCCATCATTAATGCTAAGGCAAGCTTTTCCAGCGGCAAGTATCTCAACTTTGTTGGTAGCAAGGTTTTGCTCACATAGAAGATGGGTAAATGCTGGATACCTGCTGACCGGACAAGCACTGCGCTAACTGCATGTTGGGACATGGCCAAATAAAGGTAGAGTTCTTCGCCGGGCTTGAGCGTTACCAATAGTGGTGCAGAGGACAAATACTCTTTGAGCTGGGCCAGAGCCCGGTCACACTCCTCGTCCCACGAAAACTTAGATTTCAAGGCTCAAAAGAAAGGGCGGCAGTGATCTGATGACCGGCTTATAAATCGGTTAAGCGCGGCGGCCATCCCGGCCAGATGCTGTATGTCCTTAGCCGAGTTGGGCTGCTTCAATTCTTGTATGGCTCTGATCTGTATGGGGTCTGCCTCGATGCCTCGGTTTGTGACTAGGAAACCCAAAAATTTTTCAGATCCCACGCCAAAGGCACATTTAGACGCATTCAGGCGTAGCTTGTGTTGTTTGAGGATGGCAAACATCTCGGCTAGGTCGGACAAATGGTCTGCTTGATGCCGGCTTTTAACCACCATGTCATCGATATAAGCCTTCATCGTTCGGCCTAGCAGAGGAGCAAACATTTTGGTCACCATCCTCTGGAAAGTTGCCCCGGCGTTCTTCAAACCAAAAGGCATGACTCGGTAGCAGAAGAGTCCCCTTGGAGTAGTGAAAGAGGTGACCTCACGGTCGGGGCCATGCATGGCAATCTGATGATAGCCGCGGTAGGCATCCAAGAAACTGAGCCTGTTATGTCTGGCCTTTAGATCCACCAACTGGTCTATTCTGGGCAGGGGAAAGCTGTCTTTAGGGCATGCTCGGTTGACGGTCTTGTAGTCGACGCAAACTCGCCACTTTCCATTCTTCTTGGGTACTACGACCGTGTTTGAAATCCACCGAGGGTAGTGCACTTCCTGAATAGCCCGAGCTTCTAGCAAGTTCTTTACCTCCTCTACGACTACCTCGGCGTGGTGCAGCGTCGATCTCCTGGCTCTCTGAATGACCGCCTTGCACCGGGAAAAACATTGAGGTGATGACAAATAAAGCTCAGGTTGATGCCGGGCATGTCGTAGGGCGACCATGCGAAGACTTCGATATTTGCCATCAAGAATTCTACCATCTCGGTCCTTTCTTGGGCGGTAAGGCTTGAACCGAGCAAGAAGAACTTGTCCGGGCTTTCAGTGTCAATCCGCACTTCTACCAACTCCTCAACAACTTTGTCCTCAGCCTGGGCACCTACATCTTCAAGGACTCCACGGTCTTCTGGTCCTTCAATCATTTGGATGAAACCTTTGGCAGCTCGACTCTCGTTCACTGCTACGAAGCATTGTTTCGACATGACTTGATCGCCCCAAACTTCCTCAATTTCCCCCATAGCCGAGGGGAATCTCATAACCTGGTGGTAGGTTGACGCCACAGCTTGCATAGCATGAAGCCATCCCCTACCGAGGATCAAATTGTACGTAGACGGCACCTGTAATACCCAGAACTCCACCTGCTTGACCACGGATCCGGCTTTGACCAGCAAAATTATCTTTCCCAAAGGCCACTCCGGTTGCGAGTTGAAACTAACCAGTGGAGAAGTTGCCGGAGCCAAGTCTGTATCTTGGAGTTTGAGTTGTTTGAACACGTCGTAGTACATGATCTCGACCGAACTTCCCTGGTCGATCAAGATGCCCTTGACATCAAATTCTTTGACGCGGAGTGTGACCACTAGGGTGTCGTTGTGTGGCGTTTGAATGCGCTCTAGGTCCATCGTGGAGAAACTAATTACGTCTTTCTCCTCGGTCTTGTCCCTTTTGACCACGGGTTGGACCGACAACACTTCCTTCATGTGTTTCGCCTTTTTAATCATCCATCGGAGCTCGCATACACGCGCCGGCTCCACTATGCCATGGATCACATTAACCACTCCTTGAGGGGTTGCCTCCAAATCATCCTGTCCATGCTGATCAGCCAGGGTGGGATGTGCGGCCTTAATACCCCCGTCAATGTAAAGATCCAAGTGTCCGGCTGCGACTAACTCCTCCAAGTGTTGCTTTAGAGGCAAACAGTCCTCTGTTCGGTGTCTTCGCTCCCGGTGATATGTGCAGCGGTATCGCGGATTGAAACCTTTTTGTGCGTCGCCTAACTTAGCAGGAAACCGGACGTAATCCTCGTCATGGATTTCACTAAGTATGCGATAAATTGGAATCTTAAAGACCATGGTGATGCCTATCCGAGCTTTCAACCTTCTGTTGGCATCAGCTACGTTATCGCAGGGGTATTCATCTAGGTCATTACGACGACCCCTTTCCCGGTTTCGACGATTTGATCCTCGGTTAGATTCCTCGGCGCGATCATTTAGACGGTTAGTCTCTTGTCCGACCGTGTGTACCTTGCCAGCCGACCTCTTGTCTGTTGCCACTGGAGTTGTTTTCGCGGTGGATGCCGCCGCATCATTCTCTACTCGGATGTGCTCATTGATGCGCTGCATGAGTTGGTCCATGGATGTCGGGTGGTTCATGGTAAGCGAGTCCCGCAGCCTATGTCCGACCGGGAGAACGCGCTTATATTGGGTGATTGCCAGGTTGATCGGGCAATCTAAAATCTCATTGAAGGTTTCCCAGTATCTGGAGCTGTATGCCTTGAGTGTGTCGCTCAACTCCATTTTGACACTGAGAAGGTGGTCCACCTCCTTTGGCGTTTTAGTGTTGGTCTTGAAACGAGTTACAAAGGCCTCTGCCAACTGCTGCCACCTTTCGATACTTCCCTCCGGCAGCCTCTCAAACCATTTCAAGCCCAGCTCGCCCAAACTCGATGGGAAGATGAGGCACATAAGAGCGTCATTGTGCCTATGTCCGGCCATGACCTGCCAGAAGTGGCTTACATGCATGTATGGATCGGTCTTTCCGTCGTAGAGCCTAAACTTAGGCTGGTGAAAGCCCGCGGGGAGCGGTGTAGTTTCTATCTCAATGGAGAAGGGGGTGGCGTTCAGCCTCGCCAAATCTGTGTCTAGAGGGGGAGGCACGGCTGGGTGGGGCGGTGGCATTATGACCTTTTCAATGGCGCGACCCCCGTAAGATAGCCGCTGGAGCGCCAGCACCCTTTGAGTCTCCCGCCAGCAAGCTCGCTCTTTCAAGACTGCCCGCAAGTCTTCTAAGCAAGCGGAATAGGAATACCTCGACGTCGTCGCCGGACGTGAAGGTTGATAGGTACTGTCTTGCCCGCTAGACTTCTCTACAGGCGCGTCGGATTCTCCAACCCTGTAGCTTCTGGTGATAGAAAAGGAGGGAGTGTGCCGCTGGCTTTGACTGCTTGAACGGCGTGGTTGGGTGCGCTCACTGTGGTCTCCCACTCCAGCAACACCCTTCCCTTTGACATACCGTTTGAGATCTTCCATCTCCGCCGCCATTCTACGGATGACGACGTCTTGGTCCCTTAACTTGTGCTCCAGACGCCTAGCGTGCGATTCTCTTCGCCGCCGGTGCTCGTCTGGACTCCGAGAGTTACCAAAACTTCTACCGTGCTTATCTCGCGCGTCTCTTGAATGTCCTCTTGGGGAAGTCTCCAGGCCCGCCATGTTCGGAACGGCGGGGAGTCCGTCTTTCTGTCTGGCTGACTCTGGGGTAGCATTGTCGATGGCGGACAACGGTATCTCGTCGTTGTTCACCATGGAAGGCGATCAAATGAGCTTGGAAGATAAGGTTTTGTCTGTTGAACTCTTCCCACAGATGGCGCCAATTGTACGGGGAGCAAATATTCCGCAGAGCCCGTACTCCTTTCCACCAAGCTCATTGTCTGTCCGATCGACCTGCGAACACAACGGCGGTGAGCTACCCGGCGGTGTATGGCCGGAAAACCCCTCCGACGGTCAAGTTAGCACACACTCAGGGATCTAGAGAGAGAGGAGAGAGTTGAGTGTTTAGGTTGTTCTCACCAAAATGATGTCCCTTTTGCATGGGGGGCACAGACATGCTTATATACTTTTTGCGCCCAAATCTGCTCCCATTAGTCTCTTGACACGTGGTATTGCTCTCTCATTTGTCAGCACAAATCCTACAATCACCATCTAACCAAACTGTCAGGCTATATTAGCGAAGCTCAGCAGACCAGCGGAACCACCTCGGCCTTTCACGACTGCGCTGCGCAGCGCACCCGAGTGCTCCACTAGCCGAGCTCCAGAACGACCGAGCTCGGTTGCGTTCCGGCAAAGTCGAGTTCAAGATAGGTTGAGCTAGCAAACCGAAGGCCTTCCTGTCGCGCTAAACGCGTGAACCGTGGAATCCAGAATGGTAAGCAATTATCTCGGTCGAGCAACTCAAGTAGTTCGATTTTTTTCATAGACAAGCCCAAGTAGCTCGGTCCAACATGGTTCTGGGCCTCAACTGAGCAAAACCTTATCTGGACGAGCCCAATCTATCAGGGCCCAAACATGTTCGGCCCCTCATTTTGCCCGGCTTTTACCATGGCCCATTCCAGCTCATAAATCTCCCTTTCAAATTTCACATCTTAAATATTTTTCATATTCATTTTTATATTGATGTTTCATTAGAAGTTAAAATATATGTATATATATATTAACTATAATGGAGCGGAACAGTTCGGTTAGTAGATTAGAAATTTTAAAATTTAAATTAGGACTAGGCATAGGGTTATCCAACCTTCAAAAACTGCCCAACACGACCTAAACTACATATAAATGGACAGTTTCAAATATAGAGTGAGTTAGACGTGATTTAAATTATTCTTCCATTGTGAGTTGCGGGTGAATTATAGATTTCACCAGTCCGCACTAAACATTTTTTTTTAATATTATTATTTAAAAACCTGGGTGCTTTCGGCCACGAGTGCTTTAAAGGTTTTCCTCACTATTGACTTACCTATTGTCCCTTTTAGCCTCCGTTTGGGAAGTGGGTTGGCTTTTTGGCTTTTTGGCTTTTTTGGCTTTTTTAGCCTGGGCTTAAAAGTTTGGTTTGGAAAGGGCTTTTTGGCTTTTTGACTTTTTTGACTTTTTTTGTGAGAGAGGAGTGTAATGATTATGGGTTGGATGTGATATTTTGTTTTTTGTGGCTAAAAAAGCCTATTTTGTCTTTTGTGGCTAAAATAGCCAAAAAAATCCAAAAAAGTTCTTGCCAAACGGAGGCTTAGTCAATTCTTATAGAATGTTAGCTTGTAAAACTCTTTCGCTGTGTATACATATATATACATAATATATATATATTATTTACAGTTGCTGTGTAGGATATTTTATATGTTAGTTCTTATTTAATTTTTATTATAATTTTTTCTAATCCAATTTTAATGTTAATTTGAATGTTTTACTTGTGTTAGAAATTGATTTTATTGTGTTTTTAATATTATAAGTTTTAATTAATTAATTATTAATATTCTAAAGTAAGAAAAAAACAAGTCCAAGTTTATTTTTAAAAAAAATAAATACAATCGTAAATTGTCCGCATATCCGCGAAATGTATCATTATAACTTGCAACTCATACTACAGACAGACAATTACATATTAAATTTTTTTCAAATTGTAGACAAGCTGACATGTTCAAATCGCAAACTAAACCGTCCAAAACAAATCTGCGAACAACTATAAAACCACAATTAGAACAATATGCACAATTAGAACAATATGAATTGATACAAATAGGTGAGATTTTAACGAATTAAACAGCATTATACGCAATCCTACTTGTATATATTCCTAGAGCCTCCTTAGGTCACGACGGGAGAAAGAGAGAGAGAAGAGCCGACGCCGACTCTCGCGTTATCTAGCCCAAAGCCCTCCTCTCTCTCTCTCTCTCTCTCTCTCTCTAGGGTTAATTCCATCATAAAATGAGCAACAAAGATCAGCTCGACTTGTCCGATCTCGGCGCCGCCCTCCCCGCCGCCGCCGCCGGTAATTTCAAACCCACCACGTTAATCTCTCTTTCCTCTCTCTACCTGTACAATCTATTTACATGATTGTGCTTAATCGAAGCTGTAATCTATTTTCATTTTTGTTATTGTTTGTAGCACTTAGTGCAGAGGATCGTGCTGGTCTTGTTAATGCCCTAAAGGTTTGTTTCTGATGTGTTTGTTTAGAAATTAGGGTTTTTTTTTTTAAATTTTTTTTTATTTTTATTTTTTAAATTGATTGATTGGGTATTTTTTATTTTTGTTGCAGAATAAGCTTCAGAATTTGGCTGGGCAGCACTCCGATGTTCTCGAGACTCTGCCCCCGAAGATTCGGGAGCGAGTTGATGTTCTCAGAGAACTTCAGGTTTGGTTTGAATATTTTTGATCTTATTGATAAGAGTCAAAATTGATGTTGTATTTTGTTTTACAAATGTTTTCTTGTTTCATGTCTTAGTCTAGTTAGTAATATTCTTGGGTTGAGTTGGGTTAAGTACATATATGGCAATTACTGAGACTTTCCTGTGGTTTCTGAAATTACACTGCCTTCACTGTCAAATTGTCGATAACCCTTGCAATATAAAAACATAAAAGGGAAAATTACACACACACAAAAAATAAAAATAAAAAAAGAAAAAAATTGGACTCTATAACAAAATAAAATTTTAAATTTGTCAATTTAAAATTTTAAACTTTTGATTCAATATAAACCTTTACCTATTTATTTTAAGTAAAATCAACCTAAAAGGTATTTTAATCATTAAACCCAATGAAAATGGTATTTTAGGTATTTTATGTACACTATTGGGTTTAGTGACTAATTTTTTCCTTCCTAATTTGACAAAATTGAAACCTCATGGTTTATTTTGCTATAATGGTCATACCCTAGATTTTTTTTATAAAAAATAATATAAAAATTGTTGTCATTAAGTGTGGAGGTCCCTGTAAGTCATTATGCAACATCCAGGTCTCTATAACTCACAATGCAATAGTGTGACCAGCTTAGAATTTTCAATTTTTATTCTCTTCCTATTTCATCATGTATGGGTTTCGAACATCTTGAGATATGTACTATTGATTTGTGCATGAGAATGTTACAATAGACTGAATGGAGTTTCTGTTTTTGTTAATCTTGAAAAAGTTTTATTATTCATTTTTTCACTTGAAATTCCAGTGAGGTACTTCAAGAATCACTTCCATGACAGAACCAGCTTTTAGAATAGTGGAACCAGGAAAAGTGGCTAGGGTTTATACTTTGTCGAGAATAAGCCTTGACATTTAGGAATGAATGAGCTTGTTCTGCATTTCTATTTTGAACTGAGAATATGCACAAATTATGTAGCTCAGTTTCTATTCAGGAATGTGTCAATGATGTTGAATTGCTGATTATATGGATATTTATGGGAATGTCCTCGTTGGGTCTTTTGACATATTGTGGCCTTCATTCTCTTGAACATTTGATATATAAAGGGTTTCAAAATGTGTGTATGTAGATTTCTTGGGTGTGTTGAAGTGTAATGTTTTGCTGTACCATGACATGTTATAAGTTTTCAGAGCCAACATGATGAGTTGGAGGCGAAGTTTTTTGAGGAGAGAGCAGCCCTTGAAGCCAAATACCAGAAGCTTTATGGACCACTATACGATAAGGTATGGAGAATCTGGTTCATTAAATGACCTGTGTATTGTAGTTCAACACTCTTGTTTTTTTTAATGATTTTCCCAAGTACGATATAATTTCTTGTAATTAAAAGTTCAAATTTATGTGAATTGCCTATTTGTTTGGTCAACATAGTTATTCTTTGTTGCTTGACTTGAAATGTGATTGGACATGTTGCAGAGGTTTGAAATTGTAAATGGCGTTGTAGAAGTTGAAGGAGTTACAAGTGAAGCCACAATGGACCTCGAGGATGACAAGTCTACAGAAGGTAACTCACTTTTTTAGAAATTGTTGGATTCTTCTTCTCTCTTTTGTTAGGAAACTATACACGTTAAAGTCTGATTTTTTTTACTGATGTGTCTAAAGCTGAGAAAGGTGTTCCTGATTTTTGGGTCAATGCAATGAAGCATAACGAAGTTTTAGCTGAGGAGGTAAGAGATATTACAATCAACCACTCTTTTCCCTTCCTATCCCCATGCCCTACCTTTTTTTTTTTATAAATCATTTTGGCTATTAATCTAAGTTGAGTGTGATTTGTTGCCCCTTGTTTAGATCTCAGAGCGCGATGAAGAGGCCCTCAAATATCTTAGAGATATTAAATGGTGTAGGATTGATAATCCCAAGGGCTTTAAGCTTGAGTTCTTCTTTGATACCAACCCTTTTTTCAAGAACTTGGTTTTGACAAAAACATATCACATGATTGATGATGATGAACCTATTTTAGAGAAAGCTATAGGGTAAGCTTCTATTTTTTTGTCCTTAAACTTTATAGTTGCTCTAAAATCTCACATTTTTGTTTGGTGCTTTGCAGAACGCAGATTGAATGGTATCCAGGTAAATGCTTGACTCAGAAGATCCTGAAGAAGAAGCCGAAGAAGGGGTCCAAGCATGCAAAACCTATTACAAAGACTGAAAAATGTGAAAGTTTCTTCAACTTCTTCAGCCCTCCTGAGGTTCCTGAGGATGATGATGATATTGATGAAGATACTGTACGTTTAGCAGCTTTATTCACACCAGAATACTTGTTGAATCCATTGTGAATTATAATCTGGTTTCTTTTCTAATTGATTCAATTCGATTGATTTACAGGCAGAAGAACTTCAGAACCAAATGGAGCAAGACTATGACATTGGGTGAGTCACCCATTCTGTTTTCACTTTTCAGTTCTGGATGTTGCATACAATAAATGAATGTGATCAAAATTTTAAGGATTGTGTTAAATTGGTTATTAGTTTTTAAGAATGGGGAAAGTGGGTCTTAGTAGGACAAGATTTTGGGAGGAATGTGGTTCTATTAACTCCCTCCTGGTCTTTTTTTCTCCTCTGGTATGTGCGTGGTGAGGGAATCATGCCAAATTTTTGGATAGATTAATCTTTTAAAGGGGATCCTTTTACTTTTGACTATAATGGAGAATGGCAGTGGGAAATTTGTGAGATCGGGTTTCTTGAAAAGATCAATTGATATATAATGATTATGGAGACACTCTTTCACAACTTATGTCAAGCGAATTAATATGATGTGTGGGCTGATATATGCAGTTCAACCATTCGGGACAAAATTATCCCCCATGCTGTCTCATGGTTTACGGGGGAGGCAGTTCAGGGGGATGACCTTGAAGACATAGATGACGATGATGATGAAGATGATAATGATGATGAAGAAGATGAGGATGAGGAAGATGAAGATGAGGACGAAGATGAGGATGCTGACGAAGATGAAGATAAGTCCAAATTACTCACGAAGAAGGTAACATGTACAAAATTCTAAACAAAAGCCAAAGTCGCCTCCTTCCCAGTGTTGATTTTCAATTTCTGAACATACTAATACTTTATTTCCCTGTTTCTTGTGGGCTGTTTGATTGGGATTTTTAAGCAGTCATCTGGACCAAAGGTGAGAGATGTTATAACTACGTAATTTGTTTTTTTACTCTGCACAAAATGTAAATATTTTGAACGGTGTGTGCTTTTGGATAACATCTGTTTTGCTGTGAATTATAGAAGAGTATGCGAGCACTAGCTAAGGAAGGTCAGCAGGGTGAGCGTCCGCCAGAATGCAAGCAACAGTAGTAGGTATCAGATTGCAGACATCATCTCCGTCTGGGAGCACAGTGGGGTATGTTGTCCTGAGATTTTGAGAGTTTTGGGCCTTTGACTTCTCCCCTTGTCTGTTAAAGTTGTCTGGTTCTCTCTCTCATTTTTTCTTGTGAGGAACATGTCTATATTTTGTTGGGTATCTTGGGATTTCGTGGGCTGGGGCTGTTGTGTATTTTATTCGGAAACTAGCGGAGCATGTCTTTGATTTGGTCTACAATGATTTTAGTTTTTATGTTTCTTTTTTTGTATACTTTCATGAGTAATTAGGAAACAGAATCGAATTTAGTTTCATGGGTTGGGATTTTTGTTTTTATTGTTTTCCCGGTTACGACGTAGTTGATCCATTCGGTGCAAATGTTTACTTTTATTTTGCTAAATACTTGATTTATATTTTGGTCATAATCTTCTTTATGTTATGCAATCTAATGTAAATTTGATATATGAATTTTTCCTTAATTTCAAATTGAAGTTTTTCAAATGCCAGAAAAACTAAGCTCAAACTCGATGATTTAATTTCAAATTCGGTTTGGTTCATACTTGAGTTTGACTAATTTTGATCAAGTTGAATTGAAAAACCCAGACAGGGCAGGGCTTGTGTCTTGTTGTTTGTGAAGTAGCATAAGTAACATTTTGTGCTGTGGTTTTAAATTTTATGAAGACATGTTTGATATTCTTATTTTATCCCATTCTTTTCCTACTAATATCTAACAATTCTTGTATCTAATATCTAACAATTCTTATATCTAAAAAAATAATAAATCTCAAACCATGGATTGAGATTCATTTACAGCCTCTACCCTAGAGATCATGCAATTCATAATGAAAGTTGTCCAATTTTTTTTTTTGGAAAGTCAAAATATGAGAGAACACTGAGCATAAGGTGGAATAGGCTTGAATAAGTGGGGGTGTAACAATGAAGTCTTGCTTTAGAGAAGGAAGTTTTCCTTCCACCATCTCATTCTACTCCGCATTTGCTGTAATTATATTAATTAAATATTTTTTATATATATAAAATGGGAAATTGGCCTATAAATCCCATTTGGGTAACTTGTGAACCTTCTAGTCCCAAATGTGTTATAATACTCTCACAAGTCCCAATCTGTGGTGAAATACGGTTCTACCCATAAGGTATGATGTTTAATGATGAGTAAACAAGATTGTGAATGTTACAGCATCCACGTTCGGCAAAACCGCCCTATAGTCTTTTATGGGTTGGCACGTTATGTGGGTTTGCCCACGTCACCCAATCCACATACTGAGCATATACCATATCCATGTAAAAATCCTTCCAACCCACATCCACTTCGGGTCAAGCCCATATTGGAACTCAAAAAATACGTCATGGAAAACTACACCGGCGTAGTTCATGAGTGAATGCAACATTGTATCCCCGTCGTCGATTGAACGGTGAACACATTCCAGAACATGGTAGAGCTTTAAACCCCGCATCCCCCATTGGCGTTTACGTTGGTCAACATTCAGTCCAACCATCGACAAAGAAACTTCAACATCTAATTTCATTTTGATTTCAAACCTGCAAACTTTAGGGTACATCGCCTTCGATTTGAACAAAAATTCAAGTTGCGATGGGTTGTGTGGCGACCACATAAGCAAACCACATTAGCAAATTTGGTAGTAATCTGTTTCCGAATTTCCAAGGATTTAAGTTGGGTGGATCACGACGTGAGCGGAGGCGTATCCCAGTTTGAGAAAAAGGAAATCCCCTCAAAATCCCACCAAATCAGCGTACGTTTTGGAACATACCACAGTGTCAGGTCGGTGGTCCTGTTATTTGAAGTTTGTGTGACACATTTGGGACGGCACAACATTTGCTTTCCTCTCCCAATGAAACAATTCTGCTAGTGTTGCTGTGTGAAAGTGTGGACAACCCCTTTCAGGATGACGATGGTGTGCGATAGTGAGTATCCATATCTATATTGTTATATGTGTTTGCGGTGTATTATTTGAATATGGTTTGATGTGTGTGTTGGTAATGTATCAATGTTTTCAGTTTGCTTAGATTGTGATTGATGGGGTACTGGATGTGGGGTTTGGTGTAGTTAGTGTTGATGTTTGGTTTGGTTATTATGTGTTGGTGGGTGAGTTCTATGTGGGATGTATGTGCGGTTATGGTGTGGCAATGCATGATGTTGCTGGGTGTGGGACGTATGTAGTCAAAAGATGGGCACATACATCAATTAAAGAAAAAAAAATTCTAATATAAGTCTTGTGTTTTTCATATAAAAAAAAAAAAAAAATTATTTGGTCTTATTAGTATATAACTGTCACATTGCACGTTCACATTGTTCAAAAATGTATATGCAACGCAGCTTCGGTGAACGTTCACTTTCACATTTAATTACATTTTTCAAAATTCAAATACTAATGAATCCTAGAAACCTACAAAATGCTGCCTATATTTGATCTTTTAAAAAATATACATAGTAAAACAAACGTAATTAATGGAATTCAAAAATCTTTTTAAAAATGTTACACAAAGAAAGGGTAAAAAGGTCACCAAATCTATTCTAAAATTAGCAAATGGGACCTTGCGAATCATATTATCAAAAAGAAAGGACTTCTCATAGTATTAAAAAACAAGGATGACTTCTTAGACTAAAACTCTTTCAAATGGAATTTTTCAATAATTTCCCCGTATAAAATATATATTATTTTTTTAAGGATAAATTATAAATATATTTTTTGAGATTTGTTTAAAATAAAAATTGCTTGCTATGGTTTTGGAAATTTCATTTCGCCTCCTTATGTTTTGAATTTTATAATTGGCCTATTATACTAATAAATCAAGTCAATTAATAGTTTTTAATGATATTAAAAATTTATTTCAATTAATAATTTAGATAATTTTATTAGTGTATAAAAGAGTAGTTAGAAATTTTATTTTGAGTTAATTACATTTTATCTCTTTGTAATTTAGCTCAAAAACACATTACTCCTTTTAAGTTTAGGAATATACACAAACTCTTCATGATTTGGGGTAAAATGTAAAAGTAAAAGAAACGGTTATAAATAACAGCGCGTGTAACTCAACATTGATTAAAATGCATGGTAACAATGTTAAGGGAAATTTTATTTTCATACACCTAATTAGTTTAGGGAATATCTTTTCTCAATACACACACTTATTAATTAATTTATTGATTAATTTTCTCAATCCACATATTAAAAATTACAATTATATCATTCACTCAAATATTATTGTACACATAGCATTTACCCTTCCTTTCCATACACTTTTGATTTACCCAACTTGCAAAGACAAACTAGCATGGTTTTAATGAACTCTACAATTGTAGAATTTTTTTTTTTTTTTTTTTTTTTTTTTTTTTTTTTTTTTGAACCAGGAAAGTAGAGAAACAAAGACAAACAAGCAGAAAGTAACAAAAAACTCAATGCTCTTGCAGCAGCAGAGCTAAAGCAGAGGGTGGATTTGGGACCCAATCAAGCGGAAGAACTCCGTGAAGAGAAGCTTGGGCCACCCAATGAGCTGCTTGATTTGCTGTTCGAGGCTTCCAACTGAAGGCCCAATTTCCATGCGCAGCCAAGCGCTTGATGTCGCCGATTATCACATTGTAATCCCAAGGCGAATCAGCTTCAGAAACACACAAGAAGATTACGGTCTTGTTATCCCTTTCGATCTCCACCATATTCAGGTTGCGGGCTTGTGCCAAGTGAAAAGCACACCTGCAAGCTAAAGCTTCTCCTTGAAAGGAAGATGAAACTCTCCAAGATTGAGTAAGACCATCTATCAATCTACTCCTTGAATCCCTCAACAGAATAGCAACAGAAGCTTCTAAAGAGCCTTTTTTAATTGCCACATCACAGTTGATCTTGTAGGTCCCCGAATTCGGGGCTTGCCAAATTATATTTCTCTACAAAGAGCCCCCCTCATTCTGAATTGGCCTTTCATCTCTACAAGCTGCCTTATCAAACTCCAATTTTGCCGTTCGAGCTCTAAACTAAGTCAAGAAGGGCGCTACCTCAATATGATTGAAAACAAATTTGTTTCGGTCTTTCCAAATAAACCACCCGATCCAAACAATGAGACTAAAAAAACTCTGTCACTCCTTTGATGACTCAAACTTGTCCAACAAATCACTCGACCATTTGAGGACCGAGAGGTTTGGACCACCTTCAATATTAAATTTTAGGTCACTACCAAACCAGACAGCTCTTACCCATTCACAACCGAATAAAAGTTGTTCAATTGTCTCAGGGTATTTTTGACAGATTAGGCAAAGCCAAGTCCCCGCATATTTCCTGCGAAATAGATTCTCCTTTGTTGCGAGCACATTCTTACACACACGCCGCCAAAAATGTCTTAGCTTTGGAGGGATTTTTATGGCCCAAATCAATTTCCACAACTTTCTTGAAGGGTGAAAAGAAGATTGAAGAGTTTGAGAGAGCTTACTACATGCCTCTGCCCTTGCCACATTATAACCCGACTTCACCGAATATTTGCCGTTTGGTTCAAAATGCCAAATAAGAGAATTTGCTTTTGCTTCTAAAGCGATAGGAATGGAGCTTATGGCCTCAATTTCTGCTTCAGATATACAACACCGAAGAGAGCTTTCCTTCCATCTCTTGGATAGGGGGTCTATAGCATCCGATACCTTCTGAGTATCATTTCCTTCAGGTTTTGGGGAGGTCACTTTAAAACCTGGAATTGAAGGAATCCATCTGTCTTCCCAGAATTGGACATCAAAACCACTATTCACTTGCCAACGAACACCTTGCTGTAGAATGTTCCGACCTTGAAGAATACTTGCCCAAGCCCATGACGCCCGATGACTTTTTGTAGCTTGCATAAAATTTGAGTGGGGAAATAGATGCCTTTTAGAATTCGCGCACAAAAAGCGTGAGGATATTTCATCAAGTGCCACCCTTGCCGAGCCAAAAGAGCCAGATTAAAAGTATTGAGATCTCAAAAACCCAGCCCACCATCTAGTTTTGACATACCCATGACTCCCCAGCCCATCCAATGGACCCCTTTTCCCTCCAGATCACCCCCTACCAGAAATTGCTGATGTAAGAATTTAATTTGGCACAAAACTTCTTTGGAAAGGCAAAACAGGCCATTGCATAAGCAGGGATAGCTTGAACCACAGCTTTAATTAGAACTTCCTTTCCCGCTTGAGACTACAATTTTTGCTTCCAACCTTGCAATGTAGAGAGAACCTTCTCAAGGATATACTCAAAGGCTTCCGCTTTTGATCACCCCCAAAAGGAAGGCAAACCAAGATATTTTGCATCAGGCTGAGATATTCTGAGACTTGAAAGGTTACAAATCGAACTACAAATGGCTGGAGGAGTATTAGAAGAAAATTGCACACTTGATTTATCAAAATTAACCACTTGTCCCGATGCTTCGCAGTAAATCCGAATAAGATTCAGCACATGCTGACATTCTGAGGTCTCCGCTTTTAGAAAAAGGAGAACATCATCGGCAGAAAATAAGCGGGAGAGAGTGGGGCAATGTTGTGTGATCTTCAAGCCTGTAATCTGTTGGACTCGGAGACTGCGAGTAATGAGATTGGAGAACACATCTGCAACCAAAATAAATAAATAAGGAGACAGGGGGTCCCCTTGTCGTAGCCCACGAGTTGGAATGAAGGAGGCTCTTTTTTCACCATTTACAACAATAGAGAAGGTTACCGTAGTCACACATTCCATAATCCATTGGATCCAAGTAGGATGGAAACCCAATTTCTGCAGAACTTCATATAAAAAATCCCACTCGATGCGGTCATAGGCTTTGTTGAAATCGAGTTTTATTGCCATATTTCCCAACTTTCCACTCTTCTTAAGCTTCAAAGAATGAAAGGCCTCATGAGCCACAAGGATATTATCTTGAATCAAGCGCCCGGGAACAAAGGCAGATTGATTTGGAGAGATGATGGCCTTAAGAATTTTCTTCAATTGATTTGCAAGAATCTTGGTTATGATTTTAATACTGAAATTACAAAAACTAATGGGCCAAAATTACGAGATATTGACTGGGTGGGCCACCTTTGGGATTAGGACTAGATTTGTCTAGTTTAATTCTTTGAGCAAATGACCTCCCAGGAAAAAGCTCTTCACGGCTAAGCAAACATGCTCTCCAACTTCCTGCCAATAAGTTTGATAGAAAAAACTTGGAAATCCATCAGGCCCAGGAGTTTTGAGTGCACCCAATTGAAACACTGCTGTTCGAATTTTGGCATCACACAGCGGTGCTATCAAAACACGGTTCATATCTACTGTGACCAACGGCTCAACCACTGATAAAGCTTCCCCCATGTCCCGATTCCCAACACTGGTAAAGAGGTGTGTGAAGTAACCCAGCATATGTTGATCAATCTCCATATCACTATTTAACCAAGACCTATCCTCAGATTGAAGCTGAAGAATTTGATTTCTTTGCCTCCGTTGAATCATGGAAGCGTGGAAAAAACTGGAGTTCTTATCCCCACAATTTAACCATCGAACTCGCAACTGTTGATGTAAATACATTTCTTCCCCAGCTAGCAACAGTTCCAAATCAAATTTAATTATACTCTGAAGATTCAAAATATCATCGGAAACAGGTAGGATTTGAAGAGCAGCCAACTCCGACTTGAGACGGGTGATCTGAATTTTATTATTCCCAAAATGTTCTTTGCTCCATACTCTTAGCCCATCCCGACAAGCTTGAAGTTTTTTAGACTAATTTAAACATAGGAGAACCACCCTGGCTAACACCCCAATTCAATTTAATCACATCCACACATGAAGGACTTGTGGACCACATTGATTCAAATTTAAACATCCTGGGGATTTTCTTTAGAGGAACACAACAATTTAGAACCAAAGGACAATGATCAAACCTGAATTGAATTTCATGAAAGACTTGAGCATATGGAAATAAGGCCCTCTAATCAACAGTAGCAACTACTCTATCCAAACGTTCTCGGACATTAGCTTCCCCTCTTTGATTATTTGTCCAAGTAAAGGGAGCCCTTTTGAACTCCAAATCCATTAAGGCACAATCAGACAATAATTTAGAAAAAAATTGAAGTTGACTCATGCGACATTCAGCCCCACCCTCTGTAGACACCCCATTTTTGACCGACCTTAAGACTCAGACGTCACCAGTTGAGCGCTTGGTGATGTTGCATGTTGTGCTCGTTCAGAAGTCTCAGAGTCTCGGCCGTGAGCCCTGCCTCCGGACTTCCGAACCCTCTTCTGTGCCTTGCCTCGGTTTGCGAACCAGGCTCGATTTTCTCTGTTTCTTTTCCTGAGGGGAGGGAGAGGTCCCGTAGACCGTCTCTCAGTGGCCGTGGGCTACATGTTGTGGCTGTAGGCCATTTTGCCCATTTCGGAGCCCGGTTCCCGGTTTTCGGAGCCGTCAGGCCGTGTGCCTCGGTTCGGGACCGCCTAACCATCTTCGTTCGCTCCAGTTTTTGGCATGCATCTTGTTTACTCCCTTTTGAGGGACACTGAGGTCTGAGAGACCCACTTCGTGGTCGAACACCACTCCCGGTGCCTAACGGACAGTTTTCGGGGCCTCGGACTGCGCGTTTCGGCCCCGGAACCTTCATTTTGCATCGGTTTTTGTTCATTTTTAGCAGGTACCTCTATTTCATCACCGGGAAGGCCGTAGAAGGGTGGGAGGCCAGCAATTGTTTCAGCAACCAGTTATATTCCTCCGGCGCCATCCGATGCCCGTTTTTCTCACTTCCAAGCCAATGTTGACCACCCTAGGGTCACTTTCTTCAATCCTAACCCCCATATTTGTGTTGTAGACACCTGGGAGGACACAAATATTATATGGCCGGCCATTAATTCTACTTGACCCTTTTGAACCCCTCCTAAAAGTGGCTTGTTCTCTCTCCTGTTTTACAGTTGCCAGTTTTGAACCACAGGGTTGTGATGAGGGGACATGGGAGGACACCAATATTTGGTGGCCGGCCAGAAAATCATTTTGGCCTTTTTGACCCTTGGCCGGCCGGCCATGGGGGGTGGCCGGCCGGCCACCTGCAGCTCCAATACCTAGCCGGCCATGATCCTCAGGTTGAATACATTACAGCTGTGTATTTGTTTTCCTCCAAAACCTGTATCCGGGGGGACTTTTTTTGGAGGGAAACTTGGAGGGACTTTCCCTCCCTTTTTCCCCCCTCTTTCTCCCCCTCTCTTGGCCATATAACCAGCCTCCCAAACCTGGTTTAGGGTTACAAAAAAAATCCCTAAGAGCTCTTGCATGCATATCTCCCTCCATCTCTCTCATTTCCTTCAAAGTTCCTAAGTCCTACACCTCATTTCTCCATCACCACCAAACACCACCACCACTACTCATTTCCAGCAACTTGAGGAGCTTTCCAGTAGCTAGGAGGTAGCATTTCTCAAGCCAAGAAGCATCCAAGGGGTAGTCTTCAAGGGTAAGTGTCAATTCCCTCTTTTGAGCTCAATTTTGCAAATTTTTTCTAGCCCTTTTGCTTGCTGTTTTGAGCTCCGACCAAAACTTAAAAGGTCATTTTTTTGAGCTCATTTTCTGTTTCATTAAGGGCTCAACACTGTTTGAGCCCCCCATGTTGCACTTGCTTCAATACCCTCTTGAATGCCATTTTCTTGCATGATATTTTAGCTTGTGTGTGATCTGTTTTGGGGCCTGATGTAAACTGTAAATAGGCCTATTTTGAGCCCCTCTTAAATATTGAAGAAGGGCTCAACACTGTTTGGGACCTCCATATATCACTTGTCATTGTACCCCTCTTAGGTCCCCTTTTTGCATGATTTATTAGGCTATTGTGTCTCTATTTTTGGACCTTGGTCCGAACTGAAAATAGCCCTAAAATGACCCACTCTTCATGCTTCATTAAGGGTCTAGGGCTGTTTGAGACGTCCTTGGTATACTTCATGTTATAGCCCTCTTGTGGCCTTAATTTTGCATGGCATTTTGAGCATATTTCTACACTGTTTTGGGCTTGATCATCTACTGTAAAAAGCCATATTTTGGGCCCCTATTCAACATTGTTGAAGGGCCCTAACCTGTTTGGGGCCATCATATATCAGTTACTTCTTTGCCCCTTGTTGGCCCATTTCTTGCATAGCATTTTGAGCATACTTGTATCTGCTTTTGGGGTCTGTCATAAACTGCAAGTAGTCATATTTTTGCTCCCTCCTCAGTGTTGTAGAAGGGTCTTTTTCTGTTTGGGCTTTGCATCTACCACTCGCTTCATTGCCTCCCTTGCGGAGCCATTCTTGCATGCTAATTTAGTCCCACTTGTGCTTGCTGTTTGGCCATGTTTAAAACTGTAAAAATGGTTGTTTTGGGACTTCCTAGCTTCTGTCTTCACACTTCATGTACGAATCATGCATCCATTGCATAGCTATAGGCCATTTCATGTGCTTAATTCCATGTTTCGGGACTCGTTCCTTGCATCGGGTTTCATTTCGCCATGTTTCGGGGCTGTTTTGCATGTCATTTTGCCTCTGAAATTTGCATGTTTGCAGATCATATTCCATGTCTTGCCATGTCTCATTAGAGTGGCATTCCGTGCCGTAGGTTCGGTCCTCGATTTGCGTGCACGCGTGCACGTATTTCGAGTTGTCTCATTTTATCTAATGGCCTCTTATGTGAGTGTGGCTGAGGTCCACTCATGTTGGTGTAAGCCCATTATTGCATTGCGTATGCCATTTCATTCATAGCATTGTGTATGCTCGGTTGTGTATCACCTCGTGTAGCGTGTATGCCATTCCATAACATTGTGTATGTTAGGATTGTATCTTAGTTGCATTTCACGCATATCATGCATATTGCATCGTGTTCGGGATAGGAGTTAGCCCGGGCACGGGAAACGAGGTACGTTCCGTACTCCAAGTGACGGAACGTGTCTCAATTCCCAAGTCACCGACACTCTGGATTATCCATGATGAAGTTAGGTTTTGTCGTAGTGTTCATATGCATTCATTCTATATTGAGTTGTGCAATTCGGCTCCTCGGCCATCATGTATCGATATGAGTGATTGGTGGCACGAGGATCGAGGCATGCATACATTTGTAAAAATACATTGCTATGCCCCTTTCCTGCTCTCTGTTGCAGCAAAATGAAGAATCAGTAACTTTTCGAAGTTTGGCACGCATTTCAAGAACATGTGCAAACAGAGGCTAATTTGGGCATCGTCATGGATTTCCGCGCAAGGCACCCAAACATGCATCATTCCATCATCTGGAGCAGAATCAAGGCAGTCCCTGGCTTGCATGCCAGTTTTAATATTTTCTTAGTTAATTTGTAAATTAATTAGGAATTTATACATTATTTGGACTGTATTATTTGGACTGTACTATTCTTTCATTCGGGACTGTATATTCTTTTGGACCCTCTGCGCGAGGGCATAATTGTAATAAGTGTGGGTGAGTGTGATGTATGTCTTCCAACCCCACGTCTTTCTTCCCTTTTATTTATCCGCTTATGATGGTTAGATTAGGGCATATTTCAATTAACATACAGTATGACAGCATGTTTGCATCATTCATCTGTTTTGCACGCACCGGGCTCGGCGTATCATACAAACTGCATTTGTATTTCAATTCCAAATTGAATACGTGTTAGTTGTAGCATTCCATATGCCATGTTTAGAATAGCCGAGCCTGCTATAGTTTGCATCTTTGCATGTGTTGCATTAGGCAATTCTGTGTATCTAGGATCATGCATGGATTTCTAATGAGCTTCTGTTTTGGCTGGGAGTACTCGGTGAGTTTTTATGCTTTAGCATCCTTGCATGCGTGTGAGTGATTACCATGAATAGCATGCTTACCATGAGGCTATTTGTTTATGTGATATAACTGCCTTGAATGCCTGTGGGTGGAGGTTGTGTTACTTGAATTGGGACAATTCATCAAATGTTTGTTTTAAGCCCACTAGATAGTGGCAAAATCATCTTTTCTAAGCCCACCTGAGGGTGGCAAAATCTGCATTTTAAGCCTACCTGCGGGTAGCACCATCAAACCATTTTCAAACAAACAAACATGAAATGTTTTGTTCCAATTCAGGCGACTCAGTCTATACTTGTATGCTGTACGCATCACATAGTAACCTAGGCTAATAACCAGAATAAGAACACACAATGTTTTCAAAAATAGATATCATGATTAGTAGAGGCCGGTCTTTGACCGGGCGAGCGGGGGTGCTCACGAAGTGACCTTCCCCAATCGTACCCAAGTTCCCGAGCCGAGGCAACTTTGGTGATGACGGACACATGGCCTTTGGCACCGAGTCAGGGTTTCCTAAATTTCCCCTTAAAAAAATATTTAGGTGGCGACTCTGTATCTGGCAAAGCAGTCCATGTTTGGCACTTCTTTCAAAAAAATCTGTTTTCTCAAAACGATTTGCCGGATTTGGACTCTTTGGTTCAAGATTTAGAACCGTGACGATCGAGTCCTTGAACTGTAGTGAGCCCAAATGAGCAGAACGGGACTTAACCCTCCCGGGGCGTTCGGGGACGTCTACAGTTTCTGGCGACTCTGTTGGGGATTTAGAGAACTTGACTCGAACTCATGATATCTTGTTTTGACTACACTTGTGTGTTTCTTTGCATTGCATTTGCATTGGTGCGCCTAGGACACCGTGTTTGCCATATGCCATTTCCGAACGATTTGCCGGAGGCTTGTCTTGTCAAGGCATGTCCATAAGGCTGATCGGCTCTGGGCTCTGACAGCATGGGAACACAAACCCCGGTTTTACCGGGGCACCCTTTTCGACCATTCGACCTAGTGCATATTCGGATCCATAGTGACCATTCCAAATTAGGACAGGTTGCTTACCCATTTATAGGTTGTTTGAAACTGCTGCGTGCGTAGTGAAACCCTAGTTCCTGACAAAATAGGACAGGGAAACCTTACCCCAACATAGGGGTGTTTTGGCTCTCACTTATCTGCTATGTGTTTTTAGAGTGCGTCTCTACAGGAATGCATGTATCAGTTTATGAGTTTGGGCTTCAGGCCTGCGGGCATCAGTCAGTTATTTGAGAATCAGTTATCTGCGGGTATCAGGATTCAGTTTTTGGGACAGCGATTCAGGGATATTGATCAGTGTTTGAGGACAGTGTGTATTCAGCTTATCAGCCGTGTGTTGTTATGCCCAGCCGTGTGTTGTGTATTTAATTTAAGCTGTTATGCTGTCCGTTTATCTGGTTATTTATTTCCTTTTCGCTTTATTTATCTTTTGCTAGGGCAGGTTTTTAGCACAATTGCTCCTGAACCGGTAGATATTCCCCAAGCACTTTGGACGAGAGGTCGCCGGCTCAATCGATCTGAGGATCTGGTTGACGGACATCCAGTGTTCCACTCCCTACCCCCAGTTGTTAGGAGAAAGCCAAGGAGGCGCAGTGTGTCAGAGCAGGGATTACCGGGGCAGCGGGCTACTTTAGCAGCAAACAGTCAGGTTGGGGTTTCTGTTTCCGCCATAGAGATACACTTACCGATCAGTCAACTGGACCAACAGAATATGGCCGGGATAGAGGAAATGATTCGTCAAATGCAAGAGAGCATGAGACAGATACAGGAAGATGCCATCCGCCAAGCGGAATTTTCGAAGCAACAGGCCACAGTCATGGCCCAGCAGGCTGAGCTCATTACTAGGCTCCAGCAACAGGCTCCAGCAACAGGCCGGAACATCAACCTCACACCCAGCTCCTCCTCCGTCGGGAGTCCCATTACCCGAGCAGACACCTACTGTTCAAAATGCCCTCCCAAACACCCAAAACACCCTACCCAATGCCCAGAACATTCAAGAGGACACAAGCCTTCCAACGGGGCTGGCTCCGCCCCCGCTTCCGCCTCAACTGTCCAAGACCCATACACCCAACCACCCGGACTCTCCCTTTGAGTTCAAGATAGACCATACAGCTCTGAAATTGAGCAAGCTTGAGAAGCTTTTCAAAAATTCCCAGGGGGTGAAGGCTATTCCGGATATTGAGAACGGATATACCGACGTGGCCGTGACACTACCCGACAGATTCAAGATGCCGCAAATTGACCGTTTCGACGGATCCGGGGACCCCATGGTCCATTTTCGGCTATTCTCAGACATTCTGCAGCCAATGGGCTTGACCAGACCACAAAAACTTTCACTATTCGGCCGAACCTTGTCAGGTGTGGCCACCATCTGGTATGCAAAGCTGGAAGATGATGTCAAAAGAAGCTGGGATGAAATGGCTGAGGCCTTTGTTGCACAGTACTCATACAATACCCAGATCGAGATTACAACTCGTGATCTTGAGACGACGAGGCAGGAGCCCAAGGAGACTTTCTCCGATTTTGTGACTCGATGGAGGGCGAAGGCATCGATGATGACTTTGAGGCCTACAGACAAGGACCAGATCAGGATGATTGTGCGCAATCTCCAACCGAAACTGATGCAGAAGATGATCGTACTCCCCTTTCCCACCTTTTCAGACCTACACGAGATGGGGGTGCAAATCGAGGATGCAATGAAACAAGGTCTGATTGACCTGGACCGGGAGCAACCCCGGAGGACATTTAACCGCAACAACAACGCAGGCCCGAGTGGCGCTGCAAATACCAGAACTTCGGAGGTCAATATGGTCACCACCAATCCCCCTCCCCATCCAAGGCCCGCGGCGGCCACACCCTTCTCTGGCGCATCTGGAAGCAACACCCAAACCGCCAAATATCAGCCCAAAGGCCAAAGAACCTTTACACCCGTCTATATGCCCCTATCCAAGGCTCTGGGGGTATTAATCAGGAAGAAGCATTTGACGCCCCTGGAGCCGAGGCCACTACCAAATCCACTCCCTCCCTCTCATGACCCGGCAAGATACTGCGCGTATCACCAACAGCACGGTCATGACACCGACCGTTGTTATAGATTGCATCATGAGATCCAAGATCTTATTGACAAGCAGGTGATCGCGCCTCCCGAAAAACCCAACGTCACGACAAATCCCCTCCCACCACACAACCAAGCCCCTCCTCCCAACAGAATCAACTTCATCCAAACTGGGGTCGTGTCTTACGATCCTAGTGTCTATATCACCCCATCCCACCTACCTAAGCCGGAGGTGATCCTTCCTCTCTGCACTGACTTGTGCATGATGGACATCTCCACAACCCAATCTGAGCCAAAGGTGGTGACCACCGAAGATGGGACAGGGCAGATTTCAGAGAAAAGTGGGGTTGTTGAGTTTGGGATGAAACAGTCTGAGAATCTCGCTTCAAGAGCCTATGATCCAAGTGAATACATCCAGTCAGTGGGCCGGTCTGAGCCGAGTGTGGGACTGCCAGATAAAGATGAATTGTGTGTGATTCAGGGGGACAGACTTGAACAGGGGGCGGATGACCTGACAACAATGGAAGAGGACTTTGCCAACCTCCAGTTCTTCAACGACCAAGGATCAGGGGATACAGCAATCAACTAGTTCGAATATGAGGAGTCGGCAGAAGTTACCGGATGGTTAGACGATCAACCAGACGTCGTAGAATATCAACCAGAACAGGGCCCGGCAGGGGCGAGAGTATCAGTGGTGGCTGGAAGGGCTGAGAGTCAGAATATAATGCCGGAGAGCGCCGGCACTAAGAATTTCGCTCAGAATTTGGGGATTGTAAATGCAGGAAATACCGACCAACCAGCTGTACTGACACAGTTGGAGCAACAAAGATTTGAGGATTCCGAGAGAATCAGAAAAGCCAAGGCCCATGTGGGGGTCGAGAGTGCTGTGTGCACGGGAACAGGGAATGCTGCGGGCATGAAGACTGAAGGTGCTGCGAGTACGATCATACCAGAGCCGGACAGGTGTCTGTCGGCTGCCGACGGGATGTGGTGGGAAGACGACGACTTATGTCTTGCCCACACAGATGAGGATTGGGGAAGCACTCAACCAGATGACACCTGGTATCTCGATGAGGTCGCTCATATGACAAGAAGTGGGCGGTATTTCAAGCCTCCGCACTTAGACCAACCTGAGGCATCTGGGAAAGACAAGGAAGCTGAGAAACAGAGAGAGAAACAGATTGAAGAAGAAGCTGTGCTTAAGCAATTGAAGAAGATACAAGCAGACATCTCCATCTGGGGACTGCTTATGGCGTCGCGAGTACACAGACAAGCTGTCCTATCTGCTATGGACAGGGCCAAACTCTCTATAGACACTACACCAGAGCAGCTGGTTGGGCTAGTTTTTTCGAGAGGAGGTTCTCCGGCTTTAACCTTCTCAGACAAAGAACTGCCGCCTGAGGGCGTGAATCATAACAAACCTCTCTACATCTCCGTGGAATGTAGAGACAAGTGGATACCGGTGGTACTTGTTGATACCGGGTCTGCTATCAATGTCTGCCCAGCCAGAACAGCGTATGCAATCGGGTTGAAGCCCGCGGACTTCATCCCGACAACTCAGGTGATCAGAGCGTACGATAATACTAGCAGAGAAGTGATGGGGACTGTCAAGATTCAGACAAAGGTTGGACCTGGACAACACGAGATAGATTTCCATGTCTTGGAGGTTCCTGCAACTTTCAACCTACTTTTGGGACGACCGTGGTTGCACCAGGTGAAGGCCGTCTCGTCCACTCTGCATCAGATGGTGAAATACCCCTATGGAAAGGGAGTAGCCATTGTGTTTGGGAATTCATCGATCCATCCCCCTCCGGAGGTATCTACGCCAGTCCTAGAAATCGAGCACGGCATGGAGGACGTGTTTATATCAGGATTTACTCTGGCCGAGGCCCAGGTTGTGCAAAACATTATGGTTGTGAATGAAGGTGTGTATGTCAGTGCTCAATCCGTCTACCTCATGAACAAGCTACAACACATCCCCGGAATGGGATTGGGAAGGAGCGGCAGGAAAGGCGTCGCAACATTGGCCGAAGTGCCACACAACCCGCATACCTTTGGACTGGGTTATCTGCCCACCAAAGAGGACTGGGTGAGGAAGGGAAAGGAAATGGCCGGAAGGGCCAGAGCAAAGCAGGCTGGGAAGCCTTTTGAATTAATGCATAGGCCCATCCAGGGTACCCTGAACGGACGCTTCGTCCGGGAGGGGGAGGACTTTCCATTTTGCGGCTTCCCAGAGCCGTGGATAAACGCGGAGAAGAAGCGCGTGCCCGGTTTCGAGATCTTTTTCGACCTGCAACTACCCGGGGAGGATGTTGCCAAAGAGCAGACGGACCCATCAGCTGAGGTTGAGCAGTGCAGGGCAGTGGATCCTGAGGGCACAGAATTTGAAACGGGGGTAGCGCTGGCATGTCTACTCTCTGATTCTCCGATCGACCATAAGTGCTTGGGGGATAACTCCGCGGTTTCCATGATTGGGGATGGAACGGCTGCGAGCCAACCAGCAGCTATCTTGGATGCATCTATCGCACCCTCTCTCACTTGGCAATACGAGGAGGGATTTTTGTCCAGCAGCACCGGGTCAAGTAGTGAGCCGGAATCTGATTCTACCGAGTCTTGTGAGTCGGAATCAGATTCCAGCTCGACTGAGTCTGAGTCTGGTACTCCTAGGGATGTTAACCCGGATGCCACAGTCCTGTCTAGGTCGTCTTTTTCCTTTTCATTTGAGTCTGTTGTAAATAAATCGGACAATTTGGATGTGCCTAATGAGAATCAAGCAACTGTGGTTTCTGAGTATTTTTCTGTGCCCTTAATTTATTGCATTAATTCAGACTTTCAAAATTTTGAAAACGACGAGGACGAAGTTCCTCCGGTTTTGCAACGATTAATTAAGCAAGAGCAGGAAAGATTTGTTAAACCCCTAGTGGACGAAATCATTACCGTGAACATTGGTACTGAGGAGGACCCACGGCTGGTCCAGATCGGGTCCACGTTGTCTTCGGAGGAACGCGAACGCTTAGTCGCTTTATTAAAAGATTTCAAAGATGTTTTCGCGTGGTCCTACGAAGACATGCCTGGAATCGATCCTGAGATTGTACAGCATCGGATCCCCCTTGACCCCGAGGCCCGACCAGTCAAGCAGAAACTCAGGAGGATCCGCCCGGACTGGGCTCTCAAGATTAAGGAAGAGGTCACCAAGCAAATCGACGCAGGCTTCCTGCTGGTATCTGAATATCCGACTTGGTTGGCCAACATTGTTCCGGTGCCGAAGAAAGATGGCAGGATCCGAGTATGCGTGGACTTCAGGGATTTGAACAGAGCTAGTCCGAAGGATGACTTCCCCTTACCGCATATTGATGAGTTGGTGGATTTCACAGCAGGGCACGCATTGCTTTCATTCATGGATGGCTTCTCAGGTTACAACCAGATAGTAATGGCACCAGAAGACAGGGAAAAGACTGCATTCACCACCCCGTGGGGGACATACTGCTATAGAGTCATGCCGTTTGGGTTGAAGAATGCTGGAGCTACTTATCAACGGGCCGCGACCACAATATTACATGATATGATCCACAAGGAGGTTGAGGTGTACGTGGACGACATGATTGTCAAGTCCAAGGAAAGAAAGGGCCACTACACCGCCTTGCATAAGTTTTTTCAAAGGATCAGGGAATTCCGGTTGCGGCTGAACCCTCAAAAGTGTACATTCGGTGTTACAGCGGGAAAAATGCTGGGATTTCTGATTACACAAAGGGGCATCGAAGTCGACCCTTCCAAAATCAAGGCCATCCTAGAAATGCCCCCACCAAGGACTGAAAAGGAGGTGAGAGGCTTTCTGGGTAAAGTGCAATTCATAAGGCGGTTTATCTCAAAATTAACCTTGAATTGTGAACCATTTTTTGGTCTCCTGAAGAAAGGCAAGAAATTTCAATGGGACGGCCGATGTCAAGCAGCGTTTGAGCAGATCAAAGAATATTTACAGAACCCGCCCATTTTATCACCACCAGAATCGGGGAAACCGTTGATTTTGTACCTATCAGTGACTGAGACCACGATGGGCTGTATGCTTGCACAAGAGTCTGAAGACAGGGTAGAGAGAGCCATCTACTATCTGAGCAAGAAGATGCTAGAGTATGAGACTCGGTACACACCGCTGGAGAAGGCTTGCTTAGCTTTGGTATGGGCTACCAGGAAGCTGCGACACTACTTGTTAGCTCACTCCGTAATGTTGGTTTCACGTCTCGATCCCATCAAATATCTTTTCGAGAAATCAGCACTTACAGGTAGGCTAGCTCGTTGGTTGCTGTTGCTCTCCGAATTTGATTTGAAGCATGTCACACGCAAGTCAGTCAAAGGAAGAGCGGTAGCAGAGTTCCTTGCCGACCATCCGGTTGAGGGGGATGAAGCAGTTGAATACTTGTTCCCAGATGAAGCAATTTTGCATATCGACGACGAAGCCTGGACGATGTACTTTGACGGAGCGTCAAATCAGTACGGGTACGGGATAGGAGCGCTGCTGATAGCACCCGACAATTCCCGTATTCCCCTAGCCTTTAAACTCCGATTCAAAGTCTCGAACAATGAAGCAGAATACGAGGCATGCATTGCTGGCCTAGAAGCAGCCCTAGAACTAGGGGCAAGATGATTGGATGTCAGAGGGGACTCGAACCTTGTTGTGTCTCAAGCAAAAGGAGACTGGAAAGTAAAAGAGGAAAAGATGATGATGTATCACCAAACCTTGGATTTGCTAATTCCTCGGTTCGAGAAGCTAAGTTTTACCCATCTACTAAGAGAGAACAACAGGTTCGCAGATTCTTTAGCAACTCTATCTTCCATGATAGACATCCCGTGTGGAGTCCGGATGCGTCCAGTCATCATTGACCAGAAGTTTGCACCAGCCTATGAGTTGATTGCTGCTATAGATGAGGTTCAGGACAAAAACCCCTGGTATTACGACATTTGGAATTTCTTAGAGAAGGAAACATATCCGCCAGGGGCGAATGCCAAGGATAAAAGGGCAATAAGAAGATTGGCCGTTCAGTTCATCATCTGTGGGGGTAGGCTGTACAGAAGAGGTCATCTGGGAATGCATAAACTGTGTGTTGATGCCGAAGAGTCGAAGCGCCTAATGGAAGCCATCCATGGAGGAGAGTGTGGAGCACATATGAATGGGGTAATGCTGGCACGGAAGATCCTCAGACAGGGGTACTACTGGTCTACCGTGGAGGAGGATTGTATCGGTTTTGTTTGGCGATGCCACAAATGTCAGATCCATGCAAATCGCATGAACATCTCGCCGACAAAGTTGTACAATATGACTTCACCATGGCCGTTTTCAGTCTGGGGAATTGATGTGATCGGGGCTGTTACGCCAAAGGGGTCGAATGGGCATGAGTTCATCCTGGTTGCGATAGATTATTTTACAAAATGGGTTGAGACCCAATCTTATGCGGTGTTGAAGGCTTCGCACGTTGAAAAGTTTATCAGAAACAACATCATCTGTCGCTACGGGGTCCCAAATGAGATAATTTCAGATAACAGTTCCCACTTCAAGAAAGAAGTGATAGACTTGTTGGAAAAATACAACGTGGCCTTTCATAAGTCATCCACATACCGGCCGCAGACCAATGGAGCGGTCGAGGCCGCCAACAAGAATATCAAGCGCATACTGCAGAAGATGGTGGAAACCTACCGGGACTGGCCAGATAAGCTGCCGTTTGCTCTGTGGGGCTACCGGACTTCAATCAGAACTTCTACCGGGGCGACTCTGTATTCACTGGTTTATGGAATGGAGGCCGTTCTACCTATTGAAATTGAGGTTCCGTCATTGCGAGTATTGGCCGAGTGTCAAATAGCCGAGGTAGATTGGCAACAAAGCAGATTCGAGGAACTCATGCTTTTCGATGAAAGAAGACTGAAAGCACTGTACCACATTCAAGGCTATCAACGAAGAATTGCACGGGCTTTTAACAAGAAGGTTAAGTCCAGGAATTTGAAAGAAGGAGATTTGGTACTCAAGGACAACCGAGCTCCCATCCACGACCCAAGGGGCAAGTTCAGACCCAATTGGACTGGTCCCTACATCATCAAGTCAATCTGGTCAGGTGGAGCTGTGGTTCTGATGGATCTAGATGGCTTAGAGTTTTCCCAACCGATCAACATGGACAAGTTGAAGAAATACTACCCCTGAGAGGCTCGCTAGGCCGAAAACCCGAAAGGGGGACCTAGGCAAAACTCAGAGCACAAAAAAATTTGAAAATGTAAAAACTGAGCTCGCAAGGTTGAAAACCCGCAAAGGGGGCCTTGGCAAAAGTTAGAGCGCAAAAGGAGAGTAAAAATACCCGAGCGAACCTGAGCCTGAACTACGTAAGGCTTGATTCCCATCTTTGGGATACGTAGGCAGCTTCATCCTGAAGTTCAGCCATAAACATTTTCCCCGATCAACTTTGTCCATTTTGATCATCTCAGTCATCCTTGTCCATCAGCATTCATCGTAATCTCCGGTGCAGTGCTATTCAGACTAGGGGCAACTTTCCGTTGCCAGGAGGTGCTGTGGTACCATTCAGACTAGGGGCAACTTTCCAGTTGCTAGGATCCGGGGTTGTGCATCTCAGTGACAGATCTTAGGCGTGTCCAGTTCTGATCCATATCGAAAATAGTTTTGAAAAGTTTTAATAAAAGTTGACTTTGTTCAAATCAATCTTTTCATAACTAAGACCATTTTTGGACCAAAGTGGAAAATTCTCAGTACCACAACCTTCAATTTCATTGATTTTCAAAACAGAGTTCTCTTGCTCTTGCATACAATTGAAGTTGCTTTTTATTACACTCATAACGAAAACTTGAAAGTACTAATAAAGCAATAAATCCGGGGCATAGTCAAGTCAAGTGTCCCTGCGCCCCCTTCCAGAGCTGGTTGAAGCCCCCGATGCCAAGCTTGGCCCAACTTGTGCTTCTTCGTTGAGCCAATCCCAGAACTCGTCAGACAAAGTGCAACTAAAAGTGGGAGCAGGAGCCAGGAGTTCTCTAATTCTCCACGCTGCGGCCTGCCAAGCCAGCTGTGCGCCTCGAACCGGGAATGTAGCCGGATACTCTATCCCCTCTGGTGGGCAAGTCTGATCTTGGCCAAACTGGCGCAGAATACGGAATGGGAAATAGAATACGCAGTGAGTCAAGCCGACCAATCGAATCCCGACCTGCCGGGACATACTGTAGCTCATTGCCGGAAGATTGAGCCAAGGACAGCGCCAAGCAATGCGATCTGCCGATAGATTGCACATCCAGGCAAACCACCATCCCTCATCGAGAGCATCAACTAGACGAGGTCGAAAGAAGTAGCCGCGGGCTGAGTAGGCTGGGCAAGAGTCCACAACTCGCAATTTATCCATCAACCATACCTGGGGAGGGATGAAAAATGAGAGAATAAAGAATAGAGAGATGTACGATGAGAGAAAAGTAAGAAAAGGGTTTTGTGAGAAAAACCGAGCCTGAGGGCCGAGTGATGTGAGCAAATACATATGTGAGATCGGGTGGGAAACATTACCTGCAGCAGTAATGGACTCCCTGCGAACCTGGTTGTCTCCCGACGGTAGAAAGCATCCAAGCCCATCAGTGTCTCAGCCAATGTCATGGCGATGCAACTCTTTCCTTCTTTCAAGCCTTGAGCCACTTCGACCAGATGGACGCTAGATCCTCCAAAGCTTGAGGCAAACAGAAAATGAGATAACATGCATAAACAGAGGGCGTGTCGCCGGAAACCTTGCCAATGATGGTCGCTGCGGTCACCAGCATCAGAGAACCGGTAAATCAGGCTTGGGATATCCAACATTTCGTTACAAATGAGGGATCGAGCATCATGCGCGTTGAGTCCGCACATCCGCCCTAAGGTTTGGGCATAGCCAAAATTGAGTTGGGGCAAGATTTCCTCACCTCGCTCTGATTCCATCAAAACTTGAAAATCTTCAAAAGTGGGACATACCTCTTGCCCGCCGAAGCTAAAGACGTGCGTCACTGGGTTCCAAAACCTCGCCGCAGCATGGAGGAAAGGAAGGTGTAGTGGAGTCCGGCTTAGCGTGAATAGTACATTCAAGCCGAAACCCTGGAAGTTCAACTTTTCCGAGCCATCTAAAGAAGAGATCCAAGATGTGAGATTTTCTACAAGAAATGCCTCCATTTTTGTGCAAAGCAGTGATGAAATGAATGAGTTCCAAAGTTGGAGCTTTTATAGGGGGTAAAACACTATTCGAAGGACAAGTGTCAGAATTCTGTGGGTTGCAGGGAAAAGTGGCCGGCCGGCCGGCCACCTATTCTAGCAGGCCGGCCACCTTTGACTCAAAAAAACTGGCCGGCCGGCCACCTTTCAATCCCCAAATGCAAAATGTGGCCGGCCATGCTCATTGGTCCTGTTTTGCCCTCCAGAGGAAAGTTCCAGGCATTTCCAAGCATCGGGTGTATCAAAGGCCCCTATTTCTCTCAGTTTCGAATGCGTTCCATCACCTAGATCGTCCGAAGTACGCTTTGTTTTGTTTAAACATTGTTATATTTTGCTTATCGAGTTGTCGTTTTGTTTATCGAGTTGTAAGTTTTGTCGAGCTGTCGCATTTTGTGTTTTGAGTTGTTACTCTTCGTTTACGCAATTTTGTTAAGTCTTGTTTATCGAGTCGTTAACATTGTTGTACTTTGCTTATCGAGTTGTAAACTTGCTGAGATTCTGTTATTTCTTAGTGAGTCGAGTTGTTTAGTTTATTGCGTCGGTTCATTACCTGACCCGGTAAATACACAAGGCACGTTTCCATTCGATCCCATTTTTGTGCAAAATGATGCGATGCGATGCTGAGAACATAAAAAAATACAACACTTTTTCAAAAGCTGTTTCATTCCATCATGTTTTACAACAAACAAAGGTACAAGTTTTACAGAAAATAAAACTGCCTAACAATATGCAAAAGTGCTACAAACTACTAGCAAAAAGGAAAATAAAGCAGGAAACAGCAGCATCAATGTCCTCGGGAGCGGGAATGAGGAGCCCCCCTCATCCTCTTCTGCGGGACAACCTCTGCACCACCATCACCATCCGGGTCGGAGCTGTCATCCTCAGGATCCCCCTCAGTCTCGCCTCCACTCCCGGAACCAAGACCGGAATCCCCCTCCTCAGCGGATGTCTCCGACTGACGGTCTGTGGCCTCCTCCACCTCCGCATCCTCATCGGGCTCCGCCTCTATAATATGTGCCCTGCGCCTACGAGAGGACCCTCCTCGAGCTCCTCGGAAAGGCCTGGATGGCCCAGCTCCTCGAAAGGGCCCAAATGGCCCAGCACCTCGAAAAGATCCAGACGATCCCCTGAGAAGGCCCGAGTGGCCCGGCCTGCGGCGGAGCATATACAGGAGGCATCTGAAAGTGAAGAGTTCAAGACATCAGTTCAAATATGAAAATCAGATGCAAGTACAGTATGAGAGTGGGATGTGTGTCAGACGTGCTCTACACAAACAGCCTATCAATGCAGTAGAATGTCCAAAACCAATGTGTCATCAGAAATATGATAAATGCAGGAAAGATGAACAGTACCTGCACACCCATAATGGCCAGCTGTGCCTCCCTCCGCAGGATCATGCCCTCAAATGTGGCCAGCATTCCAAGCATTTCATCCACATACTCAACTGGAGGCTACAGATGCAAATGCAAAACTATCAGTAAAGGAATGAATGCCCAAGTATCCGACTGATAAATCAAAGCTGTAAAACATACCGGTGGTGAATCAGGGTCTCTGACATATCTATGGTCAGGAAGAGGAGGCTCCAGCGAGACCTGGTAAGGAGTCCCAAATCGCCAACTCGTCAACTCGGTCGGCATGTCTGGCCATCCAGGATGATGAAGAGTCGGAGGGATCGGAGGAATGAATCTGCGCCCACCTCTGGACGTACCAGCCCTGCTGGAGGAAGGGATATCTGTAGCACGAGCCTGACTCGAAGATGGTACATCAGCAGGCCTCAGTGACGGAGTACGCACTCTCGTCAAGGGAGGCATCAGATATGTATGGCGATAAGTGGCGTAGTCCCCCTCCGTAAGATGTAGCAAAGCATCAGTGCCCAGCATAGCACTAACAACATCCTGGGTAGAGAGCCTATCAGCAGTCCGCATACTGGCTGGAGGTGCTGCGGGAGGGTCCTGAGAAGTGTACCCCCATACCTGACGCAAAAAGCGTTCCCCCAGAAATCATGCTCTACCAACGGGTCCCTCGAACAGGATCCTGTACTGGGAGGTGCCTGATCCTCCGGCATACTGAAATCGGAGACCATCACCCAAGGGCGCCCAGGGCTGTCATGTAATCTGCGGATAACCAGTGCATAAACCAATTAGAAATCGGGAATATACGGGACAGATCAAAGACGAAAACGGAAAGGACTGAGAGTTCTGAAATACCTCCGTCGTCCGTACAGTGTCGAAATACTACCGCAGATAAAGGAGAGTCTCTCGGGGTCTCAGCCGGTGCTGGCCCTCGAATACCAGTGAGTATGGGGTCATGAGGGGCCCTGCCACCACTAACTTTGGGGCTAACGTCGGGAAATATACGTAGACCCATAACTGAGGAAAGTAGTGCAGAATGTAAATACAAAATGCTGAGGGCAAAATACAGATTGTAAAGTGCGTTGTGCGTGCAATGTACAAGTAATGAGGAGCAGAAATGTAAACCAAGAGGACAGAAAATACCTCCCAGGCTCTCCAATAACCGCCAGGTGAATCCCCCTGCCCGCGGGAGGTCGCGCTCATGCAGCAGTAAAGGGTAGCCAGGCCGGCGCCACCCCAGTCGTACCGTCCGACCTGTGATAGGTCCACCAAAGCGCTCAATAGATATAGCCCAACCGTGTTCCCTCTATCGGCGAACAGAGTAGTTCCGAAGATGAACATAAGAAAACCACGGGCATACTGCTCTGCCTCCTCAGGAGTCTCGGGCTCCATCCCCTCCCTCCGAAAATGGGAAGAGAACCAAGTGTATCGGACTCTCTCGGAAGCTCTGTCAACAGGCGGGCGGGCCCCCAGCAGATGTACCCAAGCGGCCTCCCATTCGCCCATATCCTCGTCGTAAGGAATGGGCCAACCTCCTATGTCCAGGCCGGTCAGTACAACAAAATCCAACGGGGTCATAGTCAAATCCCCAGTGGCGGAAAAATGGAAGGAGTTGGTGGTATCCCACCATCTCTCCACCAGAGCTGCCAACAGTGTCCTCTTGGCAGAACAATGTGATAGCCCCATGCAGAAGGCCCCGAACCCTGCCAAATCAACTAAATCACGGACGGCCTCCGGAAGCTCAGCATACCACTCTCTAGCAGTGGTGGAACCATATCCTCGCACGGTGCGAGAACCAACCTGCATTCAGAATGAATACATGTGTCAGTATAAATGCATGAGCTGTGTGCAAATGAAATGAATAAGCTGTGTGAAAGAAAATAGGCTGCGTGCAAAGTAAAGTTGGGCTGCGTGTTCTACTCTAAATCAGTGTGTGCCGTGTGTTCACCATCAATCTAAACTGTGTGTTCAGAAAATCAGAGTTAGGGCTGCGTGTTCTACTCTAAATCAGTGTGTGCCGTGTGTTCACCTTCAATTTGGACTGTGTGTTCAGAAAATCAGAGTTTGGGCTGCGTGTTCTACTCTAAATCAGTGTGTCCCGTGTGTTCACCTTCAATTTGGGCTGTGTGTTCATCTCAAATGTTAGGGTTGCGTGTTCTACTCTAAATCAGTGTGTGCCGTGTGTTCACCTTCAATTTGGACTGTGTGTTCAGAAAATCAGAGTTTGGGCTGCATGTTCTACTCTAAATCAGTGTGTGCCGTGTGTTCACCTTCAATTTGGGCTGTGTGTTCATCTCAAATGTTAGGGCTGCGTGTTCTACTCTAAATCAGTGTGTGCCGTGTGTTCACCTTCAATTTGGACTGTGTGTTCAGAAAATCGGAGTTAGGGCTGCGTGTTCTACTCTAAATCAGTGTGTGCCGTGTGTTCACCTTCAATTTGGACTGTGTGTTCAGAAAATCAGAGTTAGGGCTACGTGTTCTACTCTAAATCAGTGTGTGCCGTGTGTTCACCTTCAATTTGGACTGTGTGTTCAGAAAATCAGAGTTTGGGCTGCGTGTTCTACTCTAAATCAGTGTGTGCCGTGTGTTCACCTTTAATTTGGGCTGTGTGTTCATCTCAAATGTTAGGGCTGCGTGTTCTACTCTAAATCAGTGTGTGCCGTGTGTTCACCTTCAATTTGGGCTGTGTGTTCAGAAAATCAGAGTTAGGGCTGCGTGTTGTACTCTAAATCAGTGTGTGCCGTGTGTTCACCTTCAATTTGGGCTGTGTGTTCAGAAAATCAGAGTTTGGGTTGCGTGTTCTACTCTAATTCAGTGTGTGCCGTGTATTCACCTTCAATTTGGACTGTGTTCAGAAAATCAGAGTTTGGGCTGCGTGTTCTACTCTAAATCAGTGTGTGCCGTGTGTTCACCTTAAATTTGGGCTGTGTGTTCAGAAAATCGGAGTCAGGGCTGTGTGTTCTACTCTAAATTAGTGTGTGCTGCGTGTTCACCATCAATTCGGGCCGTGTGTTCGAAAAATCAGTGTTTGAGCTGTGTGTTCAATTCTCAACTAATGTGTGCCGTGTGTTCACGATCAATTTGTTCAATTCTCAACTAATGTGTGCCGTGTGTTCACGATCAATTTATGAGCTGAGTGTTCGGAAATTCAAGTGCCGGAACCGTGTGTCCAAGATGCAAACAACGTGCTATGTCATAGACTAAACTGTGTGTTCAAATATGGCAAAGGCACGAAATGCACGAAAAATACAGAAAACGAAGTAAATACCTCTCGTGCCTCGTGAGAAAGGTGATACTCTGGCTCCCGTAGAAGTAGATCTCCGGGTGCTCGCTCATCAAAATCAGTAAAGCGACGAAAAATGGCCCGCGGAAGAACGTGTACCGGCGGGACGTACCTCTCAGGAATGAAGGGTCGAACCCTCGGAGGCAGAGCCATGACATCGGGATCATCCCCGGCACCCGGAGGACCTCCACCGTGAGGAAAATGACCCGCCATTTCGAAAAATCTGCAAAAGGAGCAAAAACGAGCAAAAATGAGCCAAAATTGAAAAAAGTCAACAAAAGTCAACTCCCGGGAAATGGAAAAGTCAACAAAAGTCAACTCCCGAGAAAATCTTCCAAATGTTGAGACAAACTTACCTCAAGTGGTGAAAATGAGAAAAGAAGCACCGAAATCAAAATTTAATCGGTTCAAAGTGCTTGAAACTGAATGTTTTCGCGAAAACAACTTGCGTGGGGCGTTGGAAAACGCGTACGGAGCTCAAATCTGAAGAGGAAAATGGTTTGGGAAGTAAGAGAAGAAGATTTCGTGGCTGTGTTTATGAGCTCAAAGTGATTGAGCAAGAGAATATAAAGAAAACAAGGTGAAAAGACGAAATTACCCACGGTTTTGGGCAGGTGGCCGGCCGGCCACCTTTTCGGGCTGGCCAACCATCCTCTTTATGAAACCTGGCCGGTGGCCTCCCCTGGGGAAGATAACTGGCCGGTGATGTCCCCCACATATTCACCTAGCTCTCTGCAAATTTTGAGGAAGATTGGAGTTCCCGAGACCTGAAAAAGTTCAAGAAAAGTGCACTTTTGGTCGCGAAACCGCTCCGCCGGAACTTCGGCTTCAACTTCTGACATGTGATTCATCATTACTCATCAAAATCAGAGTGTATCCCTTTTGAATGTGTTGTCACCTCTCCGGGGGTGAACCGGAGGCCGCGATCGAGTCGCCTTCGCCGAAACGCGCGTTTCCTTGCTCGCCGTTTCGCGACAAACATGTGTCCTGATTTGCGATTGTTCTGCATCATTGTGCATCTAATTTACATTCTCATGAACATACTTGCATTGTCATGCACGTCTGTTTAATGTTACCATGCCTCTGTATTTAAGCTTGCGTTGTCACGCACGCTTCTTCCTCACTTTGCGATGCACTCACTCATCGACACCGCTTTTGTCGAATTTTCGATATCACATTGAATATATCTTGCTAAACATATTGTGCTTGTTGAGTTTCTCTCTTTTGCAGGCACGATATTGTTTCATTTGAAGCTGGTGCGACCAGACGAATCACGCAGGTATCGTATCTTCTCCGTGTGAGACGCGAAGAGAATTGAATAATTCTCCGCATTTCTAACTGCATGAAATGTAGTTGTTGCTTTGCATTCTTGCTTAAAACTGTTGCATCTATTTGCGAATATTTGCTTCATTACAGCTTGCTGCATTTGCATGAACATCGAGTTACGTTTGGCTTCCTGCATATCGCTTTGCACTTCGCCCCTTGCCTGCGGGCATGCCTGCGGGCACATCTCTGTTTTTCTTGTATGATTGTCTAAGTCTTCGACCTTGTCAAAAATGGGTCGTCTCTGGGCTTTGACATTCACTCCCGTCATTTCGTGACTTCCGAGTTCTGTCAAAGAGGGGCAACTGTAGACACCCCATTTTTGACCGACCTTAAGACTCAGACGTCACCAATTGAGCGCTTGGTGATGTTGCATGTTGTGCTCGTTCAGAAGTCTCAGAGTCTCGGCCGTGAGCCCTGCCTCCGGACTTCCGAACCCTCTTCTGTGCCTTGCCTCGGTTTGCGAACCAGGCTCGGTTTTCTCTGTTTCTTTTCTTGAGGGGAGGGAGAGGTCCTGTAGACCGTCTCTCAGTGGCCGTGGGCTACATGTTGTGGCTGTAGGCCATTTTGCCCATTTCGGAGCCCGGTTCCCGGTTTTCAGAGCCGTCAGGCCGTGTGCCTCGGTTCGGGACCGCCTAACCATCTCCGTTCGCTCCGGTTTTTGGCATGCATCTTGTTTACTGCCTTTTGAGGGACACTGAGGTCTGAGAGACCCACTTCGTGGTCGAACACCACTCCCGGTGCCTAACGGGCAGTTTTCGGGGCCTCGGACTGCGCGTTTCGGCCTCGGAACCTTCATTTTGCATCGGTTTTTGTTCATTTTTGGCAGGTACCTCTGTTTCATCACCGGGAAGGCCGTAGAAGGGTGGGAGGCCAGCAATTGTTTCAGCAACCAGTTATATTCCTCTGGCGCCCTCCGACGCCCGTTTTTCTCACTTCCAAGCCAATGTTGACCACCCTAGGGTCACTTTCTTCAATCCTAACCCCCATATTTGTGTTGTAGACACCTGGGAGGACACAAATATTATATGGCCGGCCATTAATTCTACTTGACCCCTTTGAACCCCTCCTAAAAGTGGCTTGTTCTCTCTCCTGTTTTACAGTTGCCAGTTTTGAACCACAAGGTTGTGATGAGGGGACATGGGAGGACACCAATATTTGGTGGCCGGCCAGAAAATCATTTTGGCCTTTTTGACCCTTGGCCGGCCGGCCATGGGGGGTGGCCGGCCGGCCACCTGCAGCTCCAATACCTAGCCGGCCATGATCCTCAGGTTGAATACATTATAGCTGTGTATTTGTTTTCCCTCCAAAACCTGTATCCGGGGGACTTTTTTTGGAGGGAAACTTGGAGGGACTTTCCCTCCCTTTTTTCTCCCTCTTTCTCCCCCTCTCTTGGCCATATAACCAGCCTCCCAAACCTGGTTTTAGGGTTACAAAAAAATCCCTAAGAGCTCTTGCATGCATATCTCCCTCCATCTCTCTCATTTCCTTCAAAGTTCCTAAGTCCTACACCTCATTTCTCCATCACCACCAAACACCACCACCACTACTCCATTTCCAGCAACTTGAGGAGCTTTCCAGCAGCTAGGAGGTAGCATTTCTCAAGCCAAGAAGCATCCAAGGGGTAGTCTTCAAGGGTAAGTGTCAATTCCCTCTTTTGAGCTCAATTTTGCAACTTTTTTCTAGCCCTTTTGCTTGCTGTTTTGAGCTCCGACCAAAACTGAAAGGGTCATTTTTTTGAGCTCATTTTCTTGTTTCATTAAGGGCTCAACACTGTTTGAGCCCCCCATGTTGCACTTGCTTCAATACCCTCTTGAATGCCATTTTCTTACATGATATTTTTAGCTTGTGTGTGATCTGTTTTGGGGCCTGATGTAAACTGTAAATAGACCTATTTTGAGCCCCTCTTAAACATTGAAGAAGGGCTCAACACTGTTTGGGACCTCCATATATCACTTGTCATTGTACCCCTCTTAGGTCCGCTTTTTGCATGATTTATTAGGCTATTGTGTCTCTATTTTTGGACCTTGGTCCAAACTGAAAATGGCCCTAAAATGACCCCCTCTTCATGCTTCATTAAGGGTCTAGGACTGTTTGAGACGTCCTTGGTATACTTCATGTTATAGCCCTCTTGTGGCCTTAATTTTGTATGGCATTTTGAGCATATTTCTACATTGTTTTGGGCTTGATCATCTACTGTAAAAAGCCATATTTTGGGCCCCTCTTCAACATTGTTGAAGGGCCCTAACCTGTTTGGGGCCAGCATATATCAGTTACTTCTTTGCCCCTTGTTGGCCCATTTCTTGCATAGCATTTTGAGCATACTTGTATATGCTTTTGGGGTCTGTCATAAACTGCAAGTAGTCATATTTTTGCTCCCTCTTCAGTGTTGTAGAAGGGTCTTTTTCTGTTTGGGCTTTGCATCTACCACTCGCTTCATTGCCTCCCTTGCGGAGCCATTCTTGCATGCTAATTTAGTCCCACTTGTGCTTGCTGTTTGGCCATGTTTAAAACTGTAAAAATGGTTGTTTTGGGACTTCCTAGCTTCTGTCTTCACACTTCATGTACGAATCATGCATGCATTGTATAGCTATAGGCCATTTCATGTGCTTAATTCCATGTTTCGGGACTCGTTCCTTGCATCGGGTTTCATTTCGCCATGTTTCGGGGCTGTTTTGCATGTCATTTTGCCTCTGAAATTTGCATGTTTGCATATCATATTCCATGTCTTGCCATGTCTCATTAGAGTGGCATTCCGTGCCGTAGGTTCGGTCCTCGGTTTGCGTGCACGCGTGCACGTATTTCGAGTTGTCTCATTTTCATCTAATGGCCTCTTATGTGAGTGTGGCTGAGGTCCACTCATGTTGGTGTAAGCCCATTATTGCATTGCGTATGCCATTTCATTCATAGCATTGTGTATGCTCGGTTGTGTATCACCTCGTGTAGCGTGTATGCCATTCCATAACATTGTGTATGTTAGGATTGTATCTTAGTTGCATTTCACGCATATCATGCATATTGCATCATGTTCGGGATAGGAGTTAGCCCGGGCACGGGAAACGAGGTACGTTCCGTACTCCGAGTGACGGAACGTGTCTCAATTCCCAAGTCACCGACACTCCGGATTATCCGTGATGGAGTTAGGTTTTGTCGTAGTGTTCATATGCATTCATTCTATATTGAGTTGTGCAATTCGGCTCCTCGGCCATCATGCATCGATATGCGTGATTGGTGGCACGAGGATCGAGGCATGCATACATTTGTGAAAATACATTGCTATGCCCCTTTCCTGCTCTCTGTTGCAGCAAAATGAAGAATCAGTAACTTTTCGAAGTTTGGCACGCATTTCAAGAACAGGTGCAAACAGAGGCTAATTGGGGCATCGTCATGGATTTCCGCGCAAGGCACCCAAACATGCATCATTCCATCATCCGGAGCAGAATCAAGGCAGTCCCTGGCTTGCATGCCAGTTTTAATATTTTCTTAGTTAATTTGTAAATTAATTAGGAATTTGTACATTATTTGGACTGTATTATTTGGACTGTACTATTCTTTCATTCGGGACTGTATATTCTTTTGGACCCTCTGCGCGAGGGCATAATTGTAATAAGTGTGGGTGAGTGTGATGTATGTCTTCCAACCCCACGTCTTTCTTCCCTTTTATTTATCCGCTTATGATGGTTAGATTAGGGCATATTTCAATTAGCATACAGTATGACAGCATGTTTGCATCATTCATCTGTTTTGCACGCACCGGGCTCGGCGCATCATACAAACTGCATTTGTATTTCAATTCCAAATTGAATACGTGTTAGTTGTAGTATTCCATATGCCATGTTTAGAATAGCCGAGCCTGCTATAGTTTGCATCTTTGCATGTGTTGCATTAGGCAATTCTGTGTATCTAGGATCATGCATGGATTTCTAATGAGCTTCTGTTTTGGCTGGTAGTACTCGGTGAGTTTTTATGCTGTAGCATCCTTGCATGCGTGTGAGTGATTGCCATGAATAGCATGCTTACCATGAGGCTATTTGCTTATGTGATATAACTGCCTTGAATGCCTGTGGGTGGAGGTTGTGTTACTTGAATTAGGACAATTCATCAAATGTTTGTTTTAAGCCCACTAGATAGTGGCAAAATCATCTTTTCTAAGCCCACCTGAGGGTGGCAAAATCTGCATTTTAAGCCCACCTGCGGGTAGCACCATCAAACCATTTTCAAACAAACAAACATGAAATGTTTTGTTCCAATTCAGGCGACTCAGTCTATACTTGTATGCTGTGCGCATCACATAGTAACCTAGGCTAACAACCAGAATAAGAACACACAATGTTTTCAAAAATAGATATCATGATTAGTAGAGGCCGGTCTTTGACCGGGCGAGCGGGGGTGCTCACGAAGTGACCTTCCCCAATCGTACCCAAGTTCCTGAGCTGAGGCAACTTTGGTGATGACGGACACGTGGCCTTTGGCACCGAGTCAGGGTTTCCTAAATTTCCCCTTAAAAAAATATTTAGGTGGCGACTCTGTATCTGGCAAAGCAGTCCATGTTTGGCACTTCTTTCAAAAAAATCTGTTTTCTCAAAACGATTTGCCGGATTTGGACTCTTTGGTTCAAGATTTAGAACCGTGACGATCGAGTCCTTGAACTGTAGTGAGCCCAAATGAACAGAACGGGACTTAACCCTCCCGGGGCGTTCGGGGACGTCTACACCCTCTTTTTCTTCTATCAACCCAATTTCGTTGAAATCGCCGATACAAACCCAAGGATACTCATTTTTCTTTGCTATGCATTGAAATTGTCCCCAAAAAACCCGACGGCGAGCACGGTTCGGAGGAGCATACAGAAAAGTAGCAGCCCAACTAGTAGAAAGTGTGGACGAAGAAATGATTGCCCTGATCATATTACTCGATTTGAATCTAACATCCAGTTGCAAGTCTGCCATCCACCATAGAGCTAATCCCCCTGAAAGGCCTTTTGGTTCTACATAAAACTTGTGGGTAAAATGAAGTCGTCTACGAATTCGGTCCAAGAATACCGATTTATTTTTGGTCTCCATGAGGAACACCACTTTGGGACGATGGGTTGCAACCAACCCTCTAAGGATCTGAACTGTCAGAGGTCGCCCCAACCCCTAACAATTCCAGCTTATAATCAGTATTGCGGAAGTGGCTATTTGGGGCCAGCCACCAAAGCCCATTCAGCTTCTGTATTAACAGCTTCAGAAGGATACGTACTAGGTACTTGCATGCAAATATCATCAATCTCCAAAGAAGAAAATCCCAGCGCAGACCTTCCCTGTGTCCCATCCAGAAATGTAGGATCTGTAACTACTGTAACATCAAATAAGTCATTAACCTCAACTGGTGTTCCCTTGCCTTTTCCCTTTTTACCTCTACCTCTGCTAGTGGAATTACGAGATGTATGGGGTTTGCGAGGTGGTGTCAAAGTGGTGGTCGTAGCTTTACCTGGTAAGTTTTGAATCTCAGTCCTTTTGAGCAATTTAGTCTATCTGCCTAAATCAACATCATGATAGGCCTTGCGTTTCAAAGACAAATTGTTAAAAACAGTGGACATGCACTCATCCAAAACTAAAGTCTTAAGGTCCAAGCGAGGTGGGCTAGAGGAGGGGCTTAACTCTTCAATACCAATTGGGCTGGATACGTGAGAAGCTAACTTTGGGCCAAGGGCTGAGTTCACTAAACTTTCTTGCGGCTCAGTTATGAAATAATGGGGCCCAACAGAGGCCTTGGGTCCCACTGAATTATCGTTCCCTCCCCCAACTGTCATACTCCCATTTCCTGGCCCTGAAACCAACGAAGAAACCAAAGCCTTATGAGGACCCAGCTCAACATACTAACTAAAACTTGGAGAGAGAGGAAGAATATCCTCCTTGTCCTTAGTGACCTTTAATACCCCCACGATCTCCACTCCGCCCTCAAAGGCATGTTCTGCAATCTGTTTAGTCGTACCTAGTGCTGAACCGTTTGTTGTTATCCCAAATTTATCCACCCGCCCTATCTCACGCGCCGCCACAGTAGCCGTCTCTGGAGGGAGCTCTTTGGAACGATTCAGCAACGGCCGGATTCTGGCCTCCATATTATCGACTTGTTTACGGTAATGTTCCACTGGCAGCCCAGTGCTCCGAGCTATTCCAGTGCGCAACTCCGGGCCATAGCTAGATGTAGATCCTGCCTCTCTGGTTACAAATTTGCACACTCGTCTGTCATGGCCTATTCGCCTACAGTCAAAACAATAGTCTGATAATTTCTCAAACTTAAAATTTATCCAAGTCGCAGTAGTATTTGCCTAGTCGAGGTAGCCGTGGTGTAGCCAAAACCCTCGGGGAAGAGGCTGGAGCCATCATCTTCCTCAATAGTGCCTTAACTAGAAGTTCACTATTCGTACACACCAGAACATTGCCCAATCCCCAAGATTCCAACCATTGCAACGCTTTTTTTGGGGTTTAATTTTTTTAGGAATATATATATATGTTAGGGCTTAATTCTAGCCATTGCTGCGCCAAAAAACCAGGGAATTGTAGAAATATATATATATATTAGGGTTTAATTTTTTTAAATCAAAAAGTGTATATTGAGATTTTTTTGTTCTTAAAAGATGTGTACAAAGAATTTTTCTATATAATATTATGCCTGTTGTTGGATGTTTATTATGATCATTTTTATTTAGGATATAACTGTCATTAAATTAATATTTCATTAAGGGTGTGCCTTGAGCTAATTAGGTGTGTGAAAATAAAATTTCCCCAATGTTAAGGATATAATTTGAAATCAAAATTACTGTAATATCCTCATTTCCTTATTTCCTTACCAACAACTTATTATGTTACCCATCATCATCAAGAACTCAACCCAGAACCACCATTGTTCTAACACCACTGCTACGCACCTCATGGCCGCATCCCCTCTCACCGAAGCATTACCATTACCACTTCTTATGATTTCCTCTTGATTTGGTAAAGGTTGCTACGATCGCCAAAGTTAGAACAGTGAGTTTAATGCGTTTTAAGCAGATTCTCGAATTCGAACAAGTTTGTGTCTGTTCGAACTCTCATGTCAAAGCCTATAAATACCTCACCCATCTGGGAGTTGAATTGAATTCGAATTACAACAAAAATAAATTTGAAATTAGAGTCGATTTAGAGTCAAATTCTTCAGAATTTTGTTCTATTTTTAGGTTCCTTCTTCTTCATCATTTTCAATATTGCATAAACTGTCTGTAAGTTCTTAAATTTTGTTTTGTGTACAAATTGTAATTTGTTAAATTATTTTCGAATCATTCAATGTTTTTTAGACCAAACAGAATACCTCCATATCATCCATATATTTTTAACAGTATTTAGTCAAGGCTTCATAATGCAAATAGCAAAATAATTTGACAAAATTTATAGCATTGATAGTTACGGGGAGGAAATATTCGCCGCTCTCCGTACTCCTTGTATCCAAGCCCCGTGTGACGTTGCTTAACCTGAGAACAGAAAGACGGTGAGCTGCCCAGCAGTGTGCTGCCGGATAAACCCTCCGACGATCAAGTTAGCACACTCAGAGAAGAAGAGAGAAGGCATAGCACTTTCTAGAGAGAGAGAGTATGTCAAAAATAGCTTACCTCTAACGGTGCATGCTCTTCCTTTTCAAGGCTGGCCATGCAACCTCAGAGATTGTGGGCGTACTACCTCTGCTGTCCTTCTCTGGACAGGCAGCTGTGCTCCCTTCTACATTTCTTACACGTGTAGAGACCAAAACCTCCAAACAGTATTTGTCGAACCGCCAAATGGTATTGACATATACCAGGAGTGGGTTTCCTTATTCTCATCATTGGTCCATGTGGCATATTAAACTGAGCTATTACTTGGTGAGACATAAACATTATGATGAATAGCCACTGTTGAGCAAAACAAAACTGGTCCATCAAAACCGACCAGACGCAGGGTGTGCCTCTCAGCATCTCGGCCTTATATCGCGGCCTCATGGATCGTCTATTTTTACTATCGCAGTTCGAACCATCTACAGCTCGGCTCCGCCGTGAGCTTGTTCGGCCAAGTCTGGCCTAACACCATAATCTGCGTGGGTCAAACTCGATCTGGCATCGTGTTCTATCTCAGCTCGGCCAAATACATCTCAGACAATCCTAACCTAGCGTTCCACCATATTCAGTGCGGATCCAATTCGGCCTCACAACGCCCCAAGCTCTCCTTTTGAGGCCTAACACCATATTCCATGCTGGTGTAGGTCAGCCCATTGTTTGGTGCAAATCTCCTTCTCAATTGCCCCTTAATTCTATCCGAGCTGAGCGTGATTGGGATTACTATTCCGATGGAGCTATCTGCTTTGGTCGGTCATTAAGGCTTGCGCCGGTCGTCTTGTCATCAATCAATCAGCCGTACTGACAGACCATCTTTTCAATGCCACGTGGCCTTCCCTGATTAGTTCCGCGCAACCCTACAATTATCCCATTATCTTTGAAATTCGAAAAGTTGGCGCACTTTCACCATTATTAATATATACGAAAGGTTTGCCCCCTATCACTATTTATCTCCTTTGTGCAAAACCCTAAACCCTTGAGCTTCTGCCGCCGTTGCCATCGTCGTTGCTGCCATCGCTTCTGTTCAGGCCGTTTTCACCATTTTCCGTTCTTACGAATGCCACAATGAAGGTCTTGATTGTTGCCGTCGATTGGGCCTTGATTTGGCATCCAAACTCGTAAGTTCTCCTCACTTTCATTTCTTTTTCATCGTTTTTCTTCATGTTCTTCACTTTTCTTCATTTGGGACTGTTGATATGTCGTCGATGCCCCTTCTTTGGGGTAAAACTGGTGGATATTCGTAGAAATTAGGCAAACTGGAACCAAAAATACGGATGAGGCCACCGTGCCCCTTATTCTCCTTAGTTTCAGCGTGTGAACTTTGTATATAGGATGAACATACAAGTCCTGGACAAAACCGAACAAAATCCCACTTTTAGATCCAAAAATACTATTGGGCTGAGCTAAAACGAGTTTGTGGTTTTGCGAAGGGATAGTGATTGCGCTGGAAACTTGTAGGAACATTTAGTCGAGATGAACGTCCAGAGATTAGGATGAAGGCCCAAAATCGACCTAACATCTTAGGCTCTAACACTGAGCTGAAATTTGAACTGAGTTGAGACTAGAGGGTGGCAAAACTTTTGCAGCCGAGTTAGGCACATTTTGATAGCCGCGCATGCTAATACTTGTACTTATTTTTCTAATAATGCAGAATAAACTAGGATCGACCAGGCTCATTCTACATCACTATCGGTGAGGCTCAAAGACCGAGCAAACAATCACCTGAGCCGCTTAATTTTCCCGAGCTACTGCCAATTTTACCTTACAAAATTAGACAGGGATAAATGGAAAAATACCAATATATGGTTAGCATGCCCGGAGCCATAGCCAAGTTCTGGAGGGAGTACGACATCCTAGATGATGTCCATATTGAATTGGCGAAGAAACGAGATACAACATGGGGCAAATTAGACGCCTGCCTCTTCACCGTGGTGTCAATAGTAGACGGTGGCCTCCTTTTCCTGGTTCAGCCTCTAGTTTGGGAATTTTTGAGGCAGACTAGGTTGTGCCCAACCCAAGTCTCTAACAACACATACAAAATAATAAATGGCGTAGCCGCTCTGAACCAGATCCTAGGTTTGAACCTCGGTCTTGCTGAGATATTCCTTCAATACGTTCTTAGTAAAAATAAAGGAGGCTTCTGCTGGTACTTGAAGGTTAGAAAGGGTCGGGCAAAGCTCAGAGAGGGTAATTCAGATAAAGAGTTGAATGACGACGATTTTTTGTGAGTGTTTGGAAATTATGAAGACACTGAAGCTCCCATACCGGGCTGGTATATACATAAAAATTTTGGGAGCGCTGGTGAGCATCATAGCGCGGTTTAATTTTTTGAATTTCAGTTGTCTTTGCCGATCTAACATTTGCTTCACTTTTGCAGATTATAAACTCTTGGTGGATGATTACTCCAACGCTAACCGAGAGGCAATAAGGGTTGCTCTGCGGCACCCGGCTGAGGAACGTGAGGCACAAAAACTGCTCGGCTTCGAACCGAGTTACCGGCATATTGCGCCGCGCAAGAGTAGGGTCATTGATTTCCTTCATGCCCTCTCTCCAGAACCAGATCCAAATCTCCTACTGATCAGACTAGTTCTCTTAACTGCCGAGCAGGAGATGGCCAAGATCCGCGTTATCAAATCGATGATTACTGGCGAGCCAAACGACTCCCAGCCGGCAGAAACAACTGGGAGCCAAATCTCCACGCTAGCTGTGCAATACAAAAAACCAGTGCTAGCCCTTGCCAGCGAACAAGCTGCTGGTCGGTCGAAGAAAAGGCCAAGGCGGGCACAGACTGAGCAGCGCTTGGTTGACAAAGATTCAGCTGAGCCATCATCGACTGATTAGGGAGAGCAGACTGAGCAATCCACCCACTCCACTGCCTCTCCAGTCTAGTCACCTGAGCTAAAGTACAAGGGTCGAGCAGTGATGGTGGCGGATTCAGTGTATGTGGATAAAGACCATTTGTTTGGCTTCAACATGACCAAGGGTTTACTTTTTCCCGCGAACATGAAGAAACACGAGGAACTATCCGACATGAAAGTCCTTCGGTCGGCGGCTAAGTCAATTGTTCTGGTAAGCAATCAAGTTGTTATATTTGAAGTTATTGCTTGGCTTCCACTACTAACTTCTGCCATAATGTAGGCCGCGCAGAAAAATTACCTTGCTCATGAACGCATGATCTGTGGGAGGCCATTGTCACGACCCAAACCCGCCCCTATAGGTTTAACATTGTAACCGGCCAGTAATCCTTGGATTACTGAAGGCCTCTGAACAGATTAACAAAATTAAGGGGCTAGCGGAAGCAAAAACATAAATATAGTTGTCTAATGAGCTGTGCTGACTTATATGAAACAGAATATTTAAAACTTTATATACATAACCGATAGTCAACCATACATTATACCCACACACATTACAGTATTGTAAGTACAACCAACGACATCAAATCAAGTCTTACGTAAACCGAAATCACAGAACTTAAACACAGGATACTTCGGGAACCTCCACGTGAGGCACAATGGTTGGCTGACAACGGAACACGGATCTAGGCAAAAGCCTTCAGACTCGAACTCCAAAATGCTCACCTATACATATATATATACAAATAGTGAGCTAAAGCCCATTAAATAACATTAAGGTAAAGGGGTTAGTGAACGAAATCCGAACATGTCATAAGCGGAAAACAAATCATAGCATAATCATCCTCATATCAGAACATAATAATGGTACATCCCATAAAACACATCACAGAACGTCTTCCGACTAGAGTAATCGGTTCCGGATACCGATTAAACACATATCACCACAATGAAGTGACTAACGAGATCTCATAATTACTTGTATGTCATGGACCCGCATTTTCATGCGTCCCCCATGACTTGGGACTATCTATGGATGCCATAATAGATTTCAAACATGGAATATTCGTTCACAAAACAGATATTATTTCAAAAATCAGAACTTATCATATTTCATTTATAACATAATTCATATAAACGTATCTTTACAATAACGTTACTCACAGTGGTTCCAGTAAGCGGTCAATCAATCCTCGAGTCTTGACCTACAATCACAAATACATAACACAAACACGTCTTATCATTACACATTCATGTGGCCAACACGGCTTAGCTTTCATTAACGTTGGTTCTTGTTCTTTCTTATCACAATGTTTAAACACACACACACTTGCAAATCCTTGACTTAGTACATTCGTTCCTTAGTGTGTTTCTAATCCATAACCTCATTACTATGGCTTAATTAGGGCTTAGAAATGCCTAAGATGCAATGAGGATGCCAAAACATGCCTTGGAGCACTTAGGCAAAATTTCTGAAAATAAGGTCCACGCTCGAGTGGGGACATGCCAAAATGTGAATGGTTGCTCGAGCGCACATTCCTTCGCTCGAGCGATCTGTAAAAGACATGAAACTTCTGGGAGCTTGCAATTCATGCTCGAGTGGACTTTTGTTGCTTGAGCGGAGTGCACGCACTCAGATTGGTTGCTCGAGCGTGAACTCCCACGCTCAAGCGTAGATGTAAATTCTGGAATTTCCAGATTGCACCTACGAGCTCAAAACTCGAATACCAACCTTCAAAACGCATCTCTTGGGCCCCAAAACTTGAGATAACATAGTAAACTTGTAAAACATGAGGAATTATGGATTATTTCATAAAATTATGGCTCAAGAGTTTGTTAAAAACTCACAATTTCAACTTAAAACATGATAAATGTTCATGAACACAACATGCATAGGTTTTCTTGGTCTTGAGCTTCCCAAAACATGATTAAACACCACAAAACAACTTGAAACTTGATGATTTCCCCAAATGAAGATGAATTTCAAACATGCAAGAGAGGATTCATGGAAATCATGCTCAATTTGTAAGAAAATGTACATGCATGCAAAACTTTTCAATCTCTTTGCTCCAAAACTCATGAAACTTGTAAATTGAGCTCATAAGCTCCATGCATGTAAGAAATCCCTTTTCAAAGTATGAATTCAAGGTTCAAAACATGATAATTCAAACATGGATGATATGAATCATGTTCAAAATGATGAAATTAAACTAAACTAAGTATGCATGTATGAATTAACTCTAAATTCATCATCTTTGGTTTAACTCTTGTACATAATCACAAATTCTTCTTGAAATGATCTGCTTGATGGTTAAAAGTCATAATTAAGTCTTAAATCCTTACCTAGAGTCTTCAATTAGCTAGGTACTTGCACAATCTTTGATCAATTCAAGCTATAGCCTTCAATTTCTCCTTAATCTCTTCTTATCTCTCTCTAGAATTGCACTCTCTCTCTCTCTCTCTCTCTCTCTCTCTAAAATGAATTCTCAGATTTTGGCACTAAGAGGTAAAAGAATGGAGCTCAAAAATGAGCTTAAGGGTTACATATATAGCTATGGTGCTAAAATACATTAATTAGAACATAAGGGTTGCCAAACGCAACTTAACGAATCAGACTGAATCAATTTTTAATAAAATTTTCCATATGGTTCTAAAAATTCCAAATAACACATCGGTGTAGTCAATTTTGGTTTCGGGTGCCGATAAGGCTTTCGATTTACATATTAAAGTGAAATTCCAAACAGATATTTTTATAAGTAACAAATAGAAAGCCAAAATCATACAAAGTGCAGAATAAATACATAATTTATTTTAATCCCCTCATTAACATTATTAAATACGGATTAGTGGCTAATTACGGATAGGGGTTGTTACAGCCATCGCGGACAATAAAGCGAAAATGGCTGAGCTGGAGAAGTTGAAGGTTGTTTATGAGTCGGTGTTGGCAGAGCGGGAGCAACTGGCCGAGAAGCTGGCTAGGGCTGAGGAAGACAAGAAGAAATCCCTGCAGGCTAACAAGGCTAGATACATAGTCGAGCTACGTAAGCTCTATGATGAACACAAGGCCGAGCTATAGAGGCAAGTTGACGATGCTGAAGACTGAGGCTACGTTGAGGACGAGAAAACTTACGAACGGAAGCTTGAAGCGATGAAGGACATCTTTTTCCAGTGCGGTTGGAAAGCTACCGTGGAAAAACTTGGCCTGGCGCAAGATTCTGATGTATTCAAAGATCCACCAGCCGCTTTCATCTTGGCCCACATGCAGTCGTATGTTAACGCCGTGCAACAGAAATTGATTGAGGCAGCATAGGCAGCTAGTGTAGCTGAGGCTGCACTCCCCCTACCGGCCAATGAGAGTTGACAGCTGGTCCATGAAGAAGAAGACTCACGTGGCGGCGAAGAGGCTGGGCTAGGATCGGATCTGAGCCCCATCATCGAAAAGGAACTTGTGGTGAACACAACTGAAGAAGAACAAACCGAGCAGGAGGAAATCGTGGACACAGATTAGGCCCTTTTGTATTTTCCTTTTTTTGGTTTTTTTGTTTGTTTGTTTGTTTGTTTTGTTTTGTTTTGTTTTGTTTTGTTTTTGATGTAATCGGGTTGTGAACCCCACCTTTTGTAGCCTAATTTCAGCTTGAATAAAATGAATGAACTTTTTGCTTCTCCATGCATTTGTCTTTCTATTTTCTTCAGTTTGTTCGAATGATTGTAATTGTTGCTTTCGATGCGGTCGAGATAAACATTGCTCTGTTTAACTGCATCAAGCAAAATTTGCATGTAACCGAGATGAAAATCTTCTCACAGTGTTCCAAGGTGTAATGATTTTGCATATAAAGGTAGAATTCCTTTTCAAAATTATAGAAGCCCCGAGCAAAAATTCAACTCGGTTTAAGGTAAAATTAATCCATGAGTTGTTCAAAGCGCAAACTATTTGGAAGGCGGGCAAAACTAGCTCGGAGTAATGAGCAAACTCAGCTTGGTATCACCTCAAAAGTCCTTCTCCTAGGCAAGCAAAATCCACTCAGGGTAACGAGTAATGTTAGCTCGGTTCCCAACCTTAAGTTGGACAAAACACAACTGTTTGAGCGGGTGAGCAAAGTCAGCTCAGAACAAGCAGTCGTAGTTGGGAAAAACACCAATTGTTTGAGCGGGTGAGCAAAGTCAACTCAGAACAAGCAGTCACAGTTGGGGAAAACACCAACCGTTTGAGCGGCAGGCAAAGTTAGCCCAGATTGAATTGAGTTAGTTCGGTCTAAAATTGTGAGTTAGCCAAAACACCAGCTGATGTGGGGGTGAGCAAAAATCAGCTCGGCTCACATGGAGAAACTGGGGATGTCACCAGTTTTTTTTTTTTTTTTTTTTTTCATAATGAGCAAAAATCAGCTCAGCTAGAGTGGAGCTAAGTAAGGTCGGGTTCATGCCTTAGGTATTTCTTAAGTCAACTTTTTGTACGACGAGCCATTGAAACTGAAAGTGAAATGCCCCTAGTATCCAGTAGCTCAAATACAACACTTCTAATATACACAAACAATGATACATAGACAAAATCACTAGGTTCTTTCTATTAAGCGTTAAACATTACTTACAATGCAAATAGGCCAAATTTGAATACAAAGGAAGAAAGATTACATGTCAGAAGTAAAACAGTTTGAGATTGGCCGCATTCCATGGTCTTGGGATAACTTTGCCATCCAAATCCTCCAGATGGTATGCCCTTTTGCTAGCAAGGCTGGTTATCTTATATGGCCCTTTTCAATTTGCTCCTAACTTGCCTTCTCTAGGAATCACTGTGTTGCCCATCACCTTCCTCAAGACCCAGTCTCCAACCTTAAATAGCCTTGGATGCACAGTCTTGTTGTATTTCTTGGAAAGCTCTTGTTGGTAGGCCGCAACGTGAATTAGCGCTCATTTCCTTCTTTCTTCAGCTAGGTCTAGTTTTAGGACTATAGCTTCATTGTTTAAGTCTAGCTCAAAATTTTCAGATCGGATGGTTGGCATGCTGATTTCCAATGGTATGACTGCCTTCATGCCATAAGCCAAGGCAAATGGAGTTTTCCCGGTTGAGCGCCTTGGTGTAGTGCGGTATGCCCAGAGCACATTGGGGAGTTCCTCAGCCCACCTCCCTTTAGCTTTCTCTAGTCGCTTCTTCAGCCCGTCCAAGATAGTCTTGTTTGAGGCTTTGGCTTGACCATTTGATTGAGGCTAGACCGGTATAGAGTTGTAAAACTCAATCTTCAACTCCTCGCAAAATCTGCGGAAGAGTTTCCCGTCGAATTGTGTGCCATTATCCGAAATAAGGGCCTTTGGGATGCCGAAGCGAGTGATAACATTCTGCCAAATGGACTTCTTTACATCTTTCTCATTGATGGTAGCTAACGGTTTGGCTCTCACTCATTTGGTGAAGTAATCAGTAGCGGTGATGAAGAACTTGCGGTTGCTCGGAGCTGTTAGGAGCAGTCCCACAATGTCTAGCCCCTAAAGTGCAAATATCCATGGGCTAGTCAGGGAGAGCAATTCTCTGTCTAGCTAGTGGATCTGGTGAGCAAACTTTTGGCACTTCTCACACCTGAGGACATACTTATGTGCATTGGATTGCATGCATGGCCACCAATAGCCTTAGGAAATTGCTCGGTATACCAGCGATCTGCCCTTAATATGGCTGTCATACATGCCTTCATGAATTTCAAAGAGGAAAGTGTCAACCTTGCTGGGGTGGACACATTTAAGGTACGGCCTGGTAAAGGACTTTTTGTACAAGGCCCTAGATGGAGAGAGCCAAAACCGTTCTAACTTGGCCCTTATCTTGTTGGCTTCCTTCTTTTCGGCGGGCAAGACTCGGTCTCTTAGGAAGGTGATGATGGGATCCATCTAGGACAATCCCAGGTCGGTGCAAAGCACTTCGGATGCCTCTGGTTCCCCGTTGCTAGGCCTGGGCAAGACTCAATCATCAACGGATTGGGAAAGGCAATTTGCATAAACGCCAAGCCGACTAGCTCGTTTGCCTTACTATTTTCTTTACGGCCTATCTGTTCCATCCTTATCGTGGTGAATTTCTTAATCTCAACGTGCACCAACGCTTGATACTTAGCCATCCTTTCATCCTTGGCCTCATACTCTCCCGAGACCTGGTTGACCACAAGTTTAGAGTCTCCGAATACCATAAGCTCAGATGCTTTTATCCGTAGAGTACTCTTCAGATCGACAAGAAGGGCTTCATACTCTGCCTCGTTGTTCGACGCTGGGAATTTGAGTGTGATGGCATGTTCGATGATTAGTCCGTCCAGTGAGGTTGACACCACCCATAGCTCGTTTCATGTCTATTGGAGGCTCCATTAACAGAAAGCTTCCACATCTCTCCAATGAACAACTTCCAGTAGTTTGAGGGGTTTTGAGAGTTTCTCAAATCCAAGGCACTGGTCGGTTCTGTGCGTAGCTTATCCGCATGATCACTAGTTTGGTCGGTTGGTAAGTCGGCCTGCTCTTGCTTTGCTAGCCTGATGCTACCTTGCCGTTCTATTGCTTGTTCCTCACCTCATTTTGTGTAGACGAAATCGTGAGCTGTGCCAAATCCACACTAGCCAAATCAATAGGACAAGCGGGGTGAGTGCTAGGGGCAAATTTTGCCACAAAGTCGGCAAGGGCTTGAGCCTTGATAGTTGTGTGCGGCTGGAACTTGATGTCATACTGCCCCAGCTCTACAGCCCACTTCAAAATCCTACCAATAAAATCCACTTTCTCGAAGAGCACCTTAAGCGAGAATTCAGTTAGCACTACTATCGTGTGGGCATGGAAATAGTGTGCCAATTTTCTAGAAGCCATCATGAGGGCTAGAGCCAATTTTTCAAGCAGCAGATATCTTGATTCGGTGGGAGTAGTGTATTGCTGACATAAAAGATAGGGAGGTGTTGAATCCTCTCAGCTTGGACGAGAACCGCACTTATCGCATGCTGAGACACTGCCAAGTATAGATAGAGCTCTTTGCCTAGCCGTGGTGTGACCAGGATTAGGGCAGAAAAGGGATATGTCTTCAGGTCTGCCAAAGCACGATCGCATTCTGCATCTCAAAGAAACTTGGCTTTCAAAGTCTTAAAAAGGGCCTGCAACGATCTGATGACCGGTTGATAAATCTATTTAGCACAGCTGCCATTTCGGTAAGATGTTGCACGTTCTTTGTGGAATTTGGTCATTCCAGCTCTTGGATTGCCCTAATTTATGAAGGGTCGACCTCAATTGGTAATTAGAAAGCCCCAAATTTTCCAGTTCCCACTCCGAAAGCACACTTAGATGCATTCAATCGCAATTTGTGCTGTTTGAGGATGGCGAACATTTTACCTAGGTTGGTAAGGTACTGAGACTTGTCTTTGCTCTTCACCACCATGTCGTCAATGTAAGCCTCCATAGTGCGGCCCAACAGAGGGGCAAACATTTTGGTCCACCATTCTTTGAAAGGATGCCCAACGTTCTTAAGGCCAAAGGACATGACCTTGTAGCATTACAAGCCTCTGGGCGTGGTAAAGGATGTGATCTCTCTGTCTGGCTCGTACATGGTTGTTTGGTGGTAGTTGCGGTATGCGTCTAGGAAGCTAAATCTTTGGTGACCAGCGTTAAGGTCCACCAGCTGGTCAATTCTTGGGAGTGGAAAGCTATCCTTTGGGCAGGCACGATTGACCGTTTTGTAATCCACGCACACCCGCCATTTTTTGTTCTTCTTCAGCATTACCACTGTGTTGGAAATCCATCTAGGATATTGTACCTCTTCTATGGCCCCAGTTTCTAGCAAGTTTTTGACCTCCTCTGCCACCACCTTGGCACGGTGTAAGGTTGAGCGTGAGTTCTCTGAATGACCGGCCATGTGTTGGGAAAAACATTCAACTGGTGGCAAATGAAGTTAGGGTCGATGCCAGGCATATCGTAAGGCATCCACGCAAAGAGTTCAATGTTGGAGACTAGGAAGTTGACATAATTCATTCGCTCAGTGCTAGGTAATGATGAACCCAAGAGAAAGGATTTGCCCAAATCGTCCTCATCAATCTGAACCTCCACCAAGTCTTCAACTGATTTCTCTTTGACTTTTTTTCCCACATCTTCCAGGACTTCTTTTCCTTTTGGCCCTTCTAGCATTCAGACAAAGCCTTTGGTGGCTCGGCTGCCATTTACTACGACGAAGTATTGTTTTGCCATCACTTGGTCCCCTTAAACCTCTTTGATTTGGCCGACTGGAGTGGGGAAGCGCATAACCTGGTGATAAGTCGACGCTATTGCTTGCATGGTGTGCAACCAGCCCCTCTCCAAGATCAGGTTGTAGGTTGATGGGACCTTCAGCACCCAAAACTCCACTTGCTTTGTGACTGATGTAGTCTTGATCGGCAATATGATCTTTCCGATCGGCCATTCTGGTTGAGAGTTGAAGCCGACCAGATGAGATGTTGCGAGGGCCAAGTCTTTGTCATCCAATTTCATCTGCTTGAATGTGTCGTAGTACATAATCTCGGCATAACTGCCCTGGTCGATCAAAATTCGCTTGATGTCAAAATCCTTGATACGAAGCATTATTACCAAGGCGTCGTTGTGTGGGGTTTGAATTCTCTCTAAGTCCTTACTTGAGAAGGTCAAGATATCTTTTACCTCTATTTTTCCTTTCTTCATGGAGGGTTGGACAGAGAGCACTTCCCTCATGTACTCAGCCCTTTTGATCATCCCCTTGAGCTCGCAAACCCGTGTTGTTTTGATGATATCGTGAATAACTTTAATGATTACTTGCGGTGCTGTGTCTAAGATAGCAAGGCCATTTGGTTCAGCTTGTCCTTGCGGAGCAGCCCTTATGTCTCCATCTATGTACTGATCCAGATGCCCAGCCGCAATTAGCTCTTCTAAGTATTGTTTTAGCGGCATGCAGTCCTCCGTTCGGTGCCCCTTTTCTTTGTGGAAGGTGCAACGGTACCTTGAGTTGAAGCCCCTCTGCGTATCTCCCAATTTCGCTGGCCAACGCACGCATGGCTCACCTCAGATTTCACTAAGGATGCGATAAATTGGGATCTTAAAGACTGTGGTGATGCTGGTTCGCGCCTTCAATTTTCTCTTGGCATCTTCCTCTTCATTGCGAGAAGCATTAGCTCGGTCATTCCCACGGCCTTTGTTTTTGTCGTTGCAGTTTGAATCGGGATGTTGTTCTCTAGTTCGGTTATTGGGGCTGTTATTCTCCTGCCCCACCGAGTGAACCTTCCCAGCCACACGTCTGTCCGCTGCAACTGGATTTGCCTTCTGAGTTATGGTGGCGGTGGCGGCATCATCCTCAACTCAGATGTGCTCGTTGATTCGCTACATTAGGGACTCCATGGTTATGGGCTGATGCATCGTGAGTGAGTCTTGCAGCCTATGCCCGACTGGTAGGCCTTGTTTGTATTGGGCGATCGCCAAATTGGTGGCGCAATCGAGGATCTCATTGTAGATCTCCTAATACTTGGCATTGTATGCCTTCAAAGAACAGCCCGACTCTATCTTGATACTCAGGAGGTGGTCGACCTCCTTCCGTGTTTGAGTATTGGTCTTGAATTTGGTAACAAAGGCTTTCTCTAGTTGTTGCCCCCCTCGATACTCCCCTCTGGCAACCTTTCGAACCACTTCAAGTCCAGTTCTCCCAAACTTGCTAAGAATATGAGACACATCAAGGCGTCGTTATACCGGTGGCCAGCCATTACTTGCTAGTAATGACTAACGTGCATGTACGGATTCGTCTTGCCGTCATACAGCGTGAACTTAAGTTGGTGGAATCTGGTAGGGAGCAGTGTGCTCTCGATCTCTGGAGACAGTGGGGTAGCAGTAAGTCTTGCCAGTTCTCTGTCTATCGGTATTGGAGCCATCATTCTAAGCGCCAGCATGGCCACCTTCTCATTGCAACGGATTTAAGGGCTTAGCCTTTGTAACGTTGGCACTCTTTGGGCCTCTCTGCGGCGTGCTTGCTTCCCTAACATATCTCTCAGGTCCTCTGAATGGGCGGAGTAAGAGTATCTCGATGTCGTCGACAGATGCGAGGGATGGTAGCTGCTATCGTGTGTGTAGGATCTTTCCACTGGTGGGTCATAATCGCCAACTCCATAGCTTCTGGTGATGGAGAGCAAGGGTGTCCCCCGTTGGTGATGACTGTCGGAGCGACGAGGTTGGGTGCGCTCACTGTGGTCGCCCACTCCAGCAACACCCTTCCCTTTGATTTGTCACTTCAACGTTTCCATCTCAGCCATTATCTTCCGAATGAGGGCATCTTGGTCTTTGAGTTTGTGCTCCAGGTGCTAAGCATGTGATTCTCCTCGCTGTCTGTGACCCTTAGGGCTCTTTGAATGGCCAGTGTTCCTCGCGCATCCCTGGGCTGTCCTCTAGAGGAGGTCTCTAGGCCAGCCATGGATGGGATGGTGGGAGGGCCATCTCTTCTCCAGACCAACTCTGGTGTGATGCCGTCGACGACGGATAGTGGTGTTTTGTCGTTGTTTGCCATGGAAAATAGTTGAAAAAGCTTAGAAGGCAAGGTTTGTCTGTCAATGACTTCCTACAGACGGCGCCAATTGTACGGGGATGAAATATTTGCCACTTTCCATACTCCTTGTATCCAAGCCCCGTGTGACATCGCTTAACCTGAGAACAGAAAGACGGTGAGCTGCCCGGTGGTGTGCTGCCGGATAAACCCTCCAACGATCAAGTTAGCACACTCAGAGAAAAAGAGAGAAGACAGAGTACTTTCTAGAGAGAGAGAGAGAGTATGTCAAAAATAGCTTACCTTTAATGGTACATGCTCCTCCTTTTCAAGGCTGGCCATGCAGCCTTAGAGATTGTGGGTGTAGGATAGGCGGCTATGCTCCCCTCTACATTTCTTACATATGTAGTGTACGAGCACGAAATAATCTTCTCGTATAATCCTGTTGATCAAGTTTGCACTCCTCCGAACGTTGTCGCTTTATTCCCTGAAAACACAAACGTGAGCTAGCCGACGGGTGTGTGCCGGATACCTCTCCGATGCCTAAGTCAGCAAAATAGACAAAAGCTCTGTGTATTCGAGAATCAATGTTGTGTTACCTCTACATAGGTTATGTTGTGAGCTTTTATAATTTTTGCCTAGCACAATCCTAGTAGGACTCTTATTCCTCCACGTAGAGTCCTCCTAGGAATCACACTCCTGAAAGATAATGTTTATCCTTCAACACCCCCCTCACTTCTTAAACCAAGTGAGATGGTTTTGCTTCGCTTGGATGAAAGTATGACCGAGCTAACACTACCACTTTGTCATACTTAATCCAGCGCCTTTACATGCAACTCATAGCTCGGCTCTTGTTCACTTGTACCTCGGTTTTGTCTGTTGAGACCGAGCTAACTACATCAAATTTTGTCCGCGCTAACCAGAGCAAGGTCCACCATAAGAAGCCATAATACCTTAGCTCCGAATACCATGACCGAGCTAATTATCACCACTCCGATCATGGTGACTGTAATCATACTTGGACCGAGCTAACACTAAGGTCCACTTGCTAAGCCCTTTTCACCACGGCCCATAGAACGACCTACTACTACGCTTGGGCTTAGCTCGACCTTAATGCTCATAAAAATTCCCTCTCAATTGCCCCTTAATTCCATCTGCGTAGCATGATTGGGATTATTTGTTACCAACCAAACTAAAAATTCAGATCTTCAACCGAGCTAAATTGTCACCGGGCTACCGATTTGTCTGGTCAAAAAACGTCTCTTCAGTCACGCTATACATCTGAATCACTTTCTATTCCATAGACACGTAGTTGGCCCCTACTGGTTGAGTACAGCTGTCAACGCCGCCCTCTTACTCTGAAATTTTTGAACAGTCCCGCCTTTTCTTTTCCTTACACGAAAACCTTACATTTTGAACCAACCACTTTTGCTAGTCATCTTCTTTCTCTTGTTCGTTTGAGCCTCCATTTTTGTAACCATAGCACTTGCAGAGCCTGCGTTCTCATCATCATCTTCGCGGTTTTTGATCTATATCCTCTCGTCTTCAAACCGTAAGTAGCTTAATCCTTTTTTTCTTTCTATTTGCATAGTCTAGCAACATGTAACATTGTTTATATGTGTTTTTTCACAACACTCTCAAATGGTTTTCACAATAATGAGCAAGAACCTTTTGAACTAGATTTGCAAACAAACTGAAATGGGACATTTTTTATCCAAAATCATACCACGATCGTGATAGAAACTAGTTTGCCTCAGGCGCGTTTTAGACCGAATTAGAAGCCTTACCCATCAACCGAGCTTAAACTTGGAACCATCCTTTGCACTACGTTCGAACTAAAAAGCTTAACCAATGACCGAGCAAAAAACTAGGAGCCTCCTCAGGTGTTACGACCGAACTAGGAACTTGTTTATAATTAGATGTGCACTCAACCAAACAGATAGCTCCCCCAATAACCGAACTAAAACTTCACGCCACACCTGAAGTTTCAGCCGGTCTAAGAACCTTTTGTTTCCTTTAGCCGAGTTAAAGTCCTTCGCTCCAACCGAACTAAGAACGGATAGTATCCCACGTAACCGAGCTAGGCTTACATTTGTTTTTGCCTTTATACTTAGCACGGTCCAACGATCTAGGCTTAACACTTTTCATCTCCACTTTGCAGACTCTGACTAGGTTGGCCAAGCACTCCTTTGCACGATCAACCGAGATACTCAACATCATCTCACCACTGAGCTAATTTATACATAACTTAAGTCCACATGGGAAAATATCGATTCTTAGTAAACTCACTAGGGGCCATAGCTGAGTTCTGAAAGGATTATAACATCCTTGATGACGTCCATCTTTCACTAGCCAAGCTAGATACAACTCCATGGGGAAAACAGGGCTTCGTTCCCTTCACCGTCCTATCTATTATAGAAGCCGGACTCCGATTTCCTATTCAGCCACTCCTTTGTGAATTCCTTAGGCAAACTAGAATATGCCCAACCCAACTTAGCACCAATTCATACAGAATAATAAACGGCATTGCCGGCTTGGCCTCAACCTCGGTTTAGCCGAGCTTTTTCACCAATATTCACTTGGCCAGAATGAAGATGGCTGGGTATATTATTTAAGAATAAGAAGACACCGAGAGAAAATAATCAAAAATACACCGGACAAAGATGTAAATGACGACAACTTTTTCTGGGTCTCGGGCAACTTCGAAGAACAGGAAGCCCAGATATCAGGCGACCGAATTAACTGGAATAAAGGAGTAGCCGGTATGAATACCTCGGCTCAGTTTCATGCGTTCTTAACTCCGTTTATAAGTTTTAAATCGTACTAACCATTGTCTTTTTCCTTTATGCAGACTTGAACCATCTAAAGTCACAGTACCAATACCCCAATCTTGATGCATTCTGCGCCGTGCTCTGGTACCGTGATAGAGGTTGGGCCGAGCTACTCAACTTTGAACCGACATACAGATATAGCAGTAGGAGGAAGACCAGGGTAACATACTTCCTCCTGGAACCTTTCCCAGAACCTGATTCATCTCTTTCCCAAATCAACCTTGTTTCTTTAACTGAAGAACAAAAAATGGCAAAACGCCGCACTGTCCGAGCCTTGATCACTGAAACAGCTACTCAGGCCGAGGTATCATAAATCGGCCAAACAAATGAGGCAGTGGTGGCCCTTCCAACGGCCCGTGCCTCGTCATCCCGCCCGAGCAAGTATGCTCGAACATCTGCATCCGAGCCACAACTTGTTGATGAAGATGACGTCGTGCTTCCTCAATCCACCCGGTCAAGCCCAGAACCAGTGCGTTCTGACCGGGCTAGACCTTCAGAATGGGTACCAAAGATCACATACAAGAACCGAGCTATTACCAACACCGACTCTGTGGTCGCAGAGAAAGACCATTCGTTGGCTTTCAACCTCGCCAAGAGCGTATGCCTACCAGCTGATGTGGAGCACCATGACCATCTCACCGAGCTGAAGGCCATTCACTTGGCAACAAAATCGATGGTGCTGGTAAGTTCTCCATGTGCTTGTCTTTTTGTACATCTGTTTGTGCGGTTTCAACTATAATTGTTATCTCTCCCTTTGCAGGCCATGCAGAAGAATCATATCGCCCACAAGCGTGTGTTGGAACAACGTAAAACCACATGGCAGGCCGTGGCAGAGGCCAATGCTAAGTCGGCCAAACTAGAAGAGTCCAAGCAAAAAATGGTCGAGCTATACACCGAAGTAGCCCGACTCCCTAGACTAGTCAACTCAGCTGAAGCAGATAAGCAGAAGGCTTTAGCCAGACTAAAAGATCGCTATTTGCGCGAGCTTGCCAAGCTTGAGAAAAAGAAGGATACAAAGATTGCCGAGCTGAAGAATAGCGCGGACGATGCTGAAGACCAGGGTTACAAGGAAGGGAAGGCCACTTACATCCAATAATGTGAAACTGCAAAAGACATATTCTTCAAATGTGGATGGAAGGCGGCTGTGGCGAAGCTCGATCATGACTAGGAGACTGAGGTCTTTCAGAACCCTCCTCCACACTTTATATCGAGCTACATGGCGGAGTATGCCAATGCCATTTAGCAAAAATTTCTTCAAGTTGATGAGGAAAAGGAGGCATCCCTAGAGCCTGACGACACTCCGGCTGTTACTACTGATCGCGGTCTCCATACTACTCCATCAGCTCAGGTTGAGCCACCGGTGGAAGACTTGGTTGAAAATGTAACCGAGCTACCTGCTGAAATCAGGCTATCGAGTGGTGCAGCTCGACTTAACCTGGATGCGGATCTGGAGGACCTTTTTGCTTGATTCTGCAATTTTTCCTTCTCTTGGAAAGAATTTGTAACCGGGCTAAAGTCCTTCTTCTTGTAACTTTGTTTTGGATCTTAAATGAAATCTTCTTTTTGCTTGGTTTATTCCATGCCTGCATTTATTTTCTACTGTGATTCGCATGAAGTATAACATTCTCTGTTCTAGCCGAGATACTTGTCTCAGTCTTGGAGCCTTATAATCTGTTTGGTCATACCTGCCAACTCTCTTTAGCCTAGATCTTTATCTTGGCTGAAGAGAGATAAATGTTGCGTATCCCTGCCAACCTCTTCAGCCTAGATCCTTATCTCGGCTGAAGAGAAATAAATGTTGGTTATTCCTGCCAACCTCTTCAGCCTAGATCCTTATCTCGGCTGAAGAGAGATAAATGTTGGGTATCCCTGCCAACCTCTTTAGCCTAGATCCTTATCTCGGCTGAAGAGAAATAAATGTTGGTTATTCCTGCCAACCTCTGCAGCCTAGATCCTAATCTCGGTTGAGGAGAAGTAAGTGTTGGTTTTTCCAGCCAACCTCTTCAGCCTAGATCCTGATCTCGGCTGAAGAGAAGTAAGTGTTGGCTTTTCTAGCCAACCTCTTTAGCCTAGATCCTGATCTCGGCTGAAGAGAAGTAAGTGTTGCCAACCTCTTCAGCCTAGATCCTGATTTTGGCTGAAGAGAAGTAAGTGTTGGTTTTTCCAGCCAAGCTCTTCAGCCTAGATCCTGATCTCGGCTGAAGAGAAGTAAGTGTTGGTTTTTCCAGCCAACCTCTTCAGCCTAGATCCTGATCTTGGCTGAAGAGAGTTCAATGTTGGTTATTCCTGCTAACCTGGAGCCAAGTGTTTGGTTATTCCTGCCAAACTTCTTCAGCCTAGATCCTGATCTCGGTTGAAGAGAGCTCAAAGTTGGTTATTCCTGCCAACCTAGAGCGAAGTGTTGGTTATTCCGGCCAGCTCTGTTTTCATTGCCCCTAGCTCACTAAAACAACTTTTACAGAAGAAAACAATTATGCTGAAAAGGAAACTAATTGTTTTATTGAAAGAAGAATTACAAGTTCTTTAATGAAAAGCTAAAAATAAAATAGTTTGAGATTGGCAGTGTTCCATGGCCTGGGAATGGCCTTGCTGTCTCCGTCTTCCAAGTGATATGCCCCTTTTCTTGCTAAGCCAACCACCTTGTATGGCCCTTCCCAATTAGGCCCTAACTTGCCATCTCCGGGTACCAGAGTGTTTCCCATTACTTTACGCAGTACCCAATCTCTAATCTTGAATTGCCTCGGATGTGCCGTTTCGTTATATTTTCTGGATAATTCTTGCTGGTATGAGGCGATGTGAACTAATGCTCTTTCTCTTCTTTCTTCTACAAGGTCGAGTTCTAAGGCTATGGCTTCTCCGCTTAAGTTTGGATCAAAATTTTTGCTTCTAATTTTGGGGAGGCCAACTTCTAGTGGGATTACTGTTTCCATGCCATAGGCCAAGGAAAAAGGTGTTTCTCCAGTTGACCACCGAGGTGTGGTACGGTAAGCCCATAAAACATGAGGAAACTCCTCAGCCCACTTGCCTTTTGCTTTCTCTAACCTTTTCTTCAATCCATCTAAGACGACTTTGTTTGATGCTTCCACCTGGCCATTTGCTTGGGGGTATGCTGGTGTAAAGTTGTAAAATTCTATCTTGTACTCCTCACAAAAGCCTTTAAAAATTTTGCCATCGAACTGAGTGCCGTTGTCAGATATTAGGGCCTTGGGTATGCCGAACCGAGTGATGATATTCTACCGGACGAACTTCTTCACATCTTTCTCCTTTATTGAGGCAAGTGCTTCTGCTTCCACCCACTTTGTGAAGTAGTTTGTTGCTGCAAGAAAGAACTTTCTGTTGCCGAGTGCCGTTGGAAGTGGTCCTACTATGTCCAAGCCCTACATTTCGAAGGGCCATGGGCTAGTTAATGGTAGAAGCTCTCTAGCCGGTTGATGTATTTGGTGTGCGAACTTTTGGCATTTCTCGCACCTCTTCACATACTTTTCTGAATCTGCTTGCATGTATGGCCACCAATATCCTTGCGAAATTGCTCTCCAATGATCTTCCCCCTTGGTGGCTTCCGCATACGCCTTCGTGTATCTCGAACAAGAATGCTTCGACCTTGCTGGGATGCACGCATTTCAAGTAAGGCCCTGTGAAGGATTTTTTATACAAGGCCATTGATGGGGAGAGCCAAAATCGCTGTGACTTTGCTCTTATTTTGTTGGCCTCTTTCTTCTCTTTGGGTAAGACGCCGACTTTTAAGAATACTATAATGGGATCCATCCATGAAGGGCCTAGTTCGGCGTAACATACCTCAGCTACTTCGGGTTCTTCAATGCTTGGTCTTCGTAGGAAGTCGATCAGTAATGGATGTGGGATGGATGTGTCAGCCATCGAAGCAAAGCCTGCTTGTTTGTTTGCTCTATTGTTTTCTTCTCGGCCGATCTGCTCTATCCGCACTACGTCGAATTTCATGATTTCCTTTCTGACTAACTCTTGGTACTTACCATCCTCTCATCTTTTGCCTCGTATTCGCCTGAAATCTGGTTTACTACCAGCTGGGAGTCACTGTAAACCATTAGCTTGGTGGCCTTCATGAAGAGTGCTGATTTTAGGCCTGCTAAAAGTGCTTCATATTCTGCTTCATTGTTTGATGCTGGGAAGCCAAGGTTGACTGCTTGTTCCACTATTAGGCCATCTGGTGAGATGAGGACTATGCCAAGTCCTGCACCGTGCCTGTTGGATGCTCCATCCACAAAGAGTTTCCACATCTCTCCAACGAATAGCTTCCAGCAAGTGGAGGGGTCGGATGAGGTCTTGGGATCATGCGTGTTGTTGATGCTTTTCCCCAAGTCCATGTCGACTGTAGATGTTGTGTCTTCACTATCAGACTGCCTCAAATCTTTGTTTTTTGATGAGTCCTTACTGGGGATGGCTTGGTTTGCCTCTTTCTTTCTTTCTTCAATTCAGTATGCCTCGGGATGTGGCTGGGCATCTTGTTTTGGGAGTTGTGCAGTTCCTGCAGCACTTTCCATCCCCTTTTCTGTTGTGCTAGTTAAGTCAACTGGGCAGATGTGATGATTTCCTGGTGTGAACTCTGCCACAAAGTCCGCCAAGGCTTGGGCTTTTATTGCGGTTCTGGGTTGAAATTTGATATCAAATTGTCCAAATTCCACCGCCCACTTTAAGATTCACTTAGAAAAGTTCGCCCTCTCAAACAAAGCTTTTAATGGAAAAGCTGTTAAGACGATTATGGTGTGGGCATGGAAGTAATGCGACAGCTTCCTTGAGGCCATCATCAAGGCTAAGGCTAGTTTTTCCAATGGTAGGTACCTGGTTTCTGTGCCCAACAAGGTTTTGCTAACATAAAAGATGGGCAGATGTTGGATTCCTTCCGCTCTGACCAACACTGCGCTGACTGCATGCTGTGAAACTGCTAGGTATAAAAAGAGCTCTTCTCCAGGTACTGGGGTTACTAGCAATGGTGGAGAAGACATGTACTCTTTTAGGTTTTCTAGGGCGTGATCGCATTCTTCATCCCACTCAAACTTGGCCTTCAATGCTTGAAAGAATGGTCGACATCTGTCTGATGACCGACTTATGAACTGGTTGAGTGCGGCAGCTAGGCCAGTGAGATGCTGCACCTCTTTTACTGTGTTGGACCTCTCTAGATCCTGGATTGCTTTGATCTGAGAAGGGTCTGCTTCTATACCTTGGTTGGTCACCAGAAAACCTAGGAATTTGCTTGATCCTATGCCGAATGCACACTTGGATGCATTTAGGCGTAACTTGTTCTTCTTCAGAATTTGGAACATTTCACCTAGGTCCCTGAGATGGTCCTTCTCATCCTTACTTTTGACCACCATGTCATCTATGTAAGCCTCCGTTGTTCTGCCTAACAATGGTTTAAACATCTTAGTGACCATCCGTTGGAATGTTGCCCCTGTGTTTTTTAGGCCAAAGGGCATGACCTTGTAACAATACAATCCTCTAGGTGTTGTAAAGGATGTGACCTCTTGATCTGGTTCATATATAGTGATCTGATGGTAACCTTTGTACGCATCAAGGAAGCTAAGTTGATTGTGTCCTGCTATCAGGTCTACCAGTTGGTCTATCCGTGGTACGGGAAAACTGTCCTTTGAGCATGCCTTGTTGACTGTTTTGTAGTCCATGCAGACACGCCATTTTCCATTTTTCTTTGGCACTACTACGGTATTGGAGATCCACCTGGGATAGTACACTTCTCTGATAGCTCCTGCCTCCAGCAAGTTTCTCACTTCTTCCACCACTATCTCGGCATGGTGGAGTGCTGATCTGCGAGTGTGCTGTATAACTGGTGTGGTAGTTGGGTGGACATTCAGCTGGTGACAGATGAAGTTTGGGTCAATACGAGGCATGGCATACGGTGTCCAGGAAAATACTTCGATGTTAGAGGTTAAGAATTCCATGACCTCTATTCTCTCAATGCTGGACAAAGACGAGCCGAGCAAAAGAACTTTTCTGGGTCTTTTTCATCTATCCTTACCTGTACCAAGTCTTCCATTGCCTTCTGTTCAGCTGCCTTGCCAACATCCGTAAATAGTTCATTGTTCTCAGGCTCTTCCACCATTTGTACATACCCTTTTGCAGCGTGACTGCCATTTATTGTGACGAAGCACTGTTTGGACATAATTTGGTCTCCAAAGACCTCTTCAATTACTCCGGCTTCGTTGGGGAACCGCAATATTTGATGGTAGGTTGACGCTACCAAACGCATGGCATGCAACTATGTCCTCCCCAAGATTATGTTGTAAGTGGAAGGGACTTTTAATACCCAGAATTCCACTTGTTTCGTCATGGTTTCTGCCTTGATTGGGAGGATTATCTTGCCCACTAGCCACTCTGGCATTGAGTTGAATCCGATTAGGGGAAATATTGCAGGTGCTAAGTCTTTGTCCTCCAGTTTCAGTTGTTTGAAGGTTTTGTAATACATTATCTCACATGAGCTTCCTTGGTCAATCAAAATTCACTTGATGTCGAAATTCTTGACGCGTAGAGTGACAACTAGTGCATCATTGTGAGGGTAGTATATCCTTGCTAAATCTTTGTCCGAAAAGGATATGATATTTGTGGCCTCCGTTCTCCCCTTTTTAATAGTAGGTTGTGCACTTAATACCTCCCTTAAGTGCTCAGCCTTTTTGATCATCCCCCTGAGCTCACATACCCACTCAGGTTCGCATATCCCATGTATTACGTTAATTACGCCATGAGATAGAGCGTCGACCGGCATTCCGTTTGGGTTGTTGTAGTTCTGGGGGGCTGGCTGTGTTCCTCCTTCTATCTATTGGTCCAGGTGCCCAGCTACCACTAACTCCTCCAAATGCTGCCTTAACGGCGTGCAATTTTCAGTGCGGTGCCCCTTTTCATCATGGAAGGTGCACTGGGACCTCTCATCATAGTCTTTTTGTGCTTCTCCCAACTTAGCTGGCCATCAGACGAAAGGTTCGTTGCGTATCTCACTGAGAATTCGGTAGATTGGTTTTTTGAACACTGTGGTAATGGCAGTGCGAACTCTTAACCTCTTTTTGTCTGGGTCCTCTCTGTTGGCCTGCCCGCCTCGCCCATTCCTATTAGGTTGCTCTACCGTGTTAACTTTTGCTGTATTCTTTTTATCTGGCATTGATGTTGTGCCGGATTTTGCCTTAGCACGGGCGCTATCTTCCTCCACGCGAATATGTTGGTGCACTCTTTCCATTAAGGCCTCCATCGTGAAGGGTGGTGTCATAGTAATTGAGTCCCTCAATTTGTTACCGACTGGCAGGCCCCGTTTGTATTGTGCAATGGCAAGGTTCGTAGGGCTATCCCCAATCTGGTTGAAGGTTTCCCAATAGCGGCCGTTATAGAACCTCAACGTCTCTTTTTCGCCCATGTCAATGGAGAGTAGTTGGTCGATCTCCACTGGTGTCTTGGTGTTCGTCCTGAATCTAGTCACAAACGCTTCTGCTAACTACGCCCACGAGGCAATGCTGCCCTCTGGTAGCCTTTCGAACCAGGTTAAACCTAGGTCGCCAAGGCTGGATGGAAATAGGATGCACATTAAAGCCTCGTTTCGCCGGTATACTGCCATAACCTGGCGAAAGTGGCTTAAGTACATGTATGGGTCTGTCTTCCCCTCATAAGTGGTGAATTTTGGCTGGTGGAAGCCTGAGGGTAGTGGCGCGTTCTCAATTGCCGGAACGAACGGCGAGCTCTGTAGCCTTGCTAATACTTTGTCTGTTGGTTCGTAAACAAGGCGCGGCATTGGCATTCCTACCTCGATGCTCCCATGTGTCCGAGGGGCCAACCGCTGAAGGGCTGAAACTCTACGCGGGTCGCGTGCCCTGGTATCCTCCTTGCATCGTGCCCTTTCTTCAAGCATAGTTCGCAAGTCAGATGATCTAGGCAACTCCGTGTGCCTAGATAACGTTTGGTGCGTGTGCGAGGGCCGATATGTGCTTCCCCCAGTATATGACCTCTCAGTTCTCGTTCTCTCAGACCTGGAGTAACGAGTCCTGGAAGTCCTTGATTGAGTGTCGCCTGTTCTAAGGCTCCTACTTTCTGCTTGCGATGGTGTGGTACGCCTATCCCGATCCTCTGAGTGGCGAGGGGGTGTGTTGCCTTTGCGCCCCTCTCCTGTCACCACCCCTTTTCTTTTTATCTGGCGCTTCATCGACTCCATGTCTACCGCCATCCTCCTTATTAATTCGTCCTGCTCCTTCACGCGATCCTCCAGAACTTGAGGGTCCATCCTCTGCCTTTGTCTTTCAGGACTTTGAGAGCGACGGGGGCTGTTAGCCCGCCTCTCCCTTGCATCCCTCCGGGGGTTCTGTCGCTAGGGTTCTAAATCCGCCATGGGAGGGATAGAAGGCAAACCATCGTGCCTCCTACCCCCCTTCCGGGGTTTGCCCATCAGTGGCTGATTGTGGCAAATCTTCATTGTGCGCCATTACTTCCAACTAGAGATGAAAGCTTGATCAAGAGGTTTTGTTCTTTGTGGAATTTCCCACAGATGGCGCCAATTGTACGAGTACGAAATAATCTTCTCGTATAATCCTGTTGATCAAGTTTGCATTCCTCCAACCGTCGTCGCTTTACTTCCTGAAAACACAAACATGAGCTAGCCGGCGGGTGTGTGCCGGATACCTCTCCGATGCCTAAGTCAGCAAAATAGACAAAAGCTCTGTGTATTCGAGAATCAATGTTGTGTTACCTCTACATAGGTTATGTTGTGAGCTTTTATAATTTTTGCCTGGCACAATCCTAGTAGGACTCTTATTCCTCCACGTAGAGTCCTCCTAGGAATCACACTCCTGAAAGATAATGTTTATCTCTTAACACCCCCTTCATTGCTTAAACCAAGTGAGATGGTTTTGCTTCGATTAGATGCAAGTATGACCGAGCTAACACTAGCACTTTGTCATACTTAATCCAGCGCCTTTACATGCAACTCATAGCTCAGCTCTTGTTCACTTGTACCTCGGTTTTGTCTGTTGAGACCGAGTTAACTACAACAAATTTTGACCGCGCTAACCAGAGCAAGGTCCACCATAAGAAGCCATAATACCTCGGCTCCGAATACCATGACCGAACTGATTATCACCACTTTGACCGTGGTGACTGTAATCATACTTGGACCGAGCCAACACTAAGGTCCACTTGCTAAGTCCTTTTCACCACGTCCCATAGAACGGCTTATTACTATGCCTGGGCTTAGCTCGGCCTAAATGCTCATAAAAAACTCCCTCTCATGTAGAGACCAAAACCTCCAAACAGTATTTGTTGAACCGCCAAATAGTATTGACGTATACCAGGAGTGGATTTTCTTCTTCTCATCATTGGTCCATGTGGTATATTGAACCGAGTGTTACTTGGTGAGACATAAACATTATGACGGATAGCCATTGCCGAGCAAAACAAAACCGGTCCATCAGAATCGACCAAACGCGGGGAGCGCTGCTTGGTATCTCGGCCTCATACCGTGGCCTCATGGATCATTTGTCTTCACCACCGCAGTTTGAACCGTCTACAGCTTGGCTTTGCCGTGAGCCTATTCGGCCAAGTCTGGCCCAACACCATAATCCGTGTGTTTCAAACTCGATCTGGCATCGTGTTCCGTGTCAGCTCGACCAAATACATCTCAGACAATCCTAACCAAGCGTTCTACCATATTCAGTGTGGATCCAATTCAACCTCATAACGCCCCAAGCTCTTCTTTTAAGACCTAACACCATATTTCGTGCTAGTGTAGCTCGGCCCATTGTTCGGTGCAAATCTCCCTCTCAGATAGGTTTACCAAACCAAACCAAGCCTTATGTCCCATCAAATGGGGTCGGCTACATGAATCCTTCTTCTCTACGCGACCCTATCAAAGGCCATTTTATTAGACAAATTAAGTAGATTCATATCTCTATTTATAACGCTAGTCAACGTTAATCTAGGCCTACCCCGTCCCCTAACACTTCCATCTACCGTTACAGCATCGCATCTCTTCACTACTGCCTCTGTTGGTCTCCGTTGAATATGACCAAACCATCTCAAACGATTCTCTCTCAACTTATCTTCTATCGGTGCTACTCCTACCCATTCCCGAATACACTCATTCCTAATCCTGTCTTGTCTAGTCTTACACATCCACCTTAGCATCCTCATCTCAGCCACACTCATCTTATCTACATGTTGTTTCTTGGTTGCCCAACACTCTGTCCCATACAACATAGCTGGTCTAATAGCCGTTCTATAAAACTTACCTTTTAGTCTAGTGGGTATTCGTTTATCGTACAATACCCCAGATGCACTTCTCCACTTACACCATCCCGCCTTAATCCTATGGGCCACATCTGCATCAATCTCTCCCGCTGTTGTGATAATTGACCCTAAATAACGAAAATGTTCACTCTTAGGCAGTTCTTGGTTCTCAATCTTCACTTTTCCTCTACTTTCATTGTTACTGTTACTAAAATTACACTCCAGGTACTCTGTCTTAGTTCTGCTTATCCGGAATCCTTTAGATTCAAGAGCTTTTCTCCAAGTCTCCAACTTTGTGTTAACTCCTTCTCTAGTCTCATTCACTAACACAATATCGTCTGCAAAAAGCATACACCATGGCACGTCATCCTGAATATTTATCGTCAACTCGTCCATAACTAAAGCAAAAAGATAAGGACTTAAGGTAGATCCTTGGTGTAACCCTACAGTGATAGGAAATTCATTTGTCTCTCCAGCTGGCGATCTAATAGTGGTCACCACCTCTTCATACATGTCCCTAATCACGTCAATGTAGCCTTTTGTCACCCCTTTCTTCTCTAACACCCACCATATTATATCTTGGGGCACTCTGTCATATGCTTTCTCAAGGTTGATAAACACCATATGAAGGTCTCTTTTCTTTTCTTTATACTTTTCTATTACTCTCCTCAAAAGATAGATCGCTTCCATTGTTGACCTATCAGGCATAAACCCAAATTGATTCTTTGACACCTCTGTTGTGTCTCACAATCGGCGTTCCATCACCCTCTCCCACACTTTCATTATATGACACATTAGCTTGATTCCTCTATAGTTGTTACAATTCTGGACATCACCTTTATTCTTATAGATTGGCACTAAAATACTCTTCCTTCACTCATCTGGCATGTTCCTAGTCAACAAAATTTTGCTAAACAACTTAGTCAACTAAGCAACTCCCTTTTTACCCAAACACTTCCAAGCTTCAATAGGGATATCATCGGGTCCTAAAGCCTTATTTGATTTCATCTTCTTAAGTGCAATCTCCACTTCAAAGTTCCTAATCCTGCGATAGAACCTATAGTCTTGGTTTATTGTATTACTGGCTATTTCTTCCCCTATTGTTGTACTTCCATGTTCCTCATTTAACAATTTCTCAAAATAATTCTTCCATCTTTCCTTAATCTCATCATCCTTCACCAATACCTTAGAATCCTCACTTTTGATGCACTTTACTTGATTAAAATCTTTTGTTTTCCTCTCCCGTATCTTAGCAAGTTTGTATACCCTCTTCTCTCCCTCCTTACTATCTAGTCTAGTGTATAGGTCATCATAAGCTTTCAACTTAGTCTCTCTCACTACTTTCTTGACCTCCTTATTAGCCAATCTATAGTTCTTAAGGTTTTCCTCAGTTCTATCCTTCTGCCACTTTTTAAAGCACTCTTTTTTTGCCTTAACTACCGTTTGAACCTCTTCCCTCCACCACCAAGTTTCCCTAGAGTTGGGTCCCATTCCTTTCGACTCTCCAAGCACTTCCCTTGAGATTCTCCTCATACAATTGGCCATCGAATTCCACATAATGTTAGCATCACCTTCTAAGTCCCAAGTACCTTCCTTATCCATTCGATTCTTAAATATTTCTACTTTATCCCCTTTTAGGTCCCACCATCTCGTCCTACGATGCCCACCATCCTTCCTAGCTTGGTATTGCCCTCTAAAACATAAATCTAGTACCAAAATCCTATGTTGAGAGACCAGACTCTCTCCAGGAATCACCTTACAATCATTGCATTTTAGGCAGTCCACTTTTCTCACTAAAAAGTAATCTATTTGGCTCTTAACTAATCAACTCTTAAAGGTTATCAAATGCTCCTCCCTCTTCTTATACATAGTATTGGCCACCACCAGGTCAGAAGCCAACGCAAAATCTAAGATTCTCTCTCCAGCCTCATTTCTGTCACCAAAACCGTATCCACCATGCACCCTTTCATAACCTAGTTTATCTATGCCCACATGGCCATTAAAATCTCCACCTATAACCAGGTTCTCTCCTACGGGTATCTCCTGTAAGATCTCATCCATTTGCTCCCAAAAATCCCTCTTAGTCTGATCATCTAACCCTACTTAAGGGGCGTAAGCGCTAATAATGTTCACTATATTCCCTCCAATAACTAGTTTAACTAGCATAATCCTATCTCATTTCCTAGTGCTCAGATAGGTTTACCAGATGGAGAAAAAAAATTATATTTACACACAAATATATATATATAACACAGGTTAGTGGTGATGGCTACTTTGGAGTGGATGTCTTGGGTGAGAAGAGAAATAGTGTTAAAGTGTGACGACCCCACCACATATAATAATTAGCATTTAATTAATCAAGGAGATTTGAATTTTAATTGCTTATTATTCTTATCTAATTTGGGATTTACGAAAATTGTGGAGACTGATTCGTATATGATTCTGTTGAGAATTTATTTTGGAATTAGAAATTGAATGCCTAAAAGGCTCAAGAGAGTACAATTGGTAAATTGAAATATTTTAATTTCGAGTATCGGACTATATAGGAGTTTAATTAAATATTCGATTCATATTTGTGAAATTGAGATTTAATTGATTGGGTCCGAATTGGAGTTAATGAAGTTAAGAGGATTGAGAATTAAGATTATTAGGAATAAAATTTATTTATGAGGTACTCAATTGAGTATGTAATTTATTGACGAAGATTTTGAGTTTGATCTGAATTAAAAGCCTTAATGATTCGAGAAACCAAAATTGATGATGACAATAAGTTTGATTTGATATTTGGAGCCCTTTGGGACCTTGATTAAAAATCTGATTCAAATTGATAAATTTAATTATAATTAATTAGACCTTAATTGAAGTCAATTGGACTAATTAAATTATGTGGTACTTGTGATTAGTTATGATTAATTAAATTTTGATTAATCAAGATTAATTAAAATTAAGAGGTGATTAATTAAACTAATGGGTAATTAGTGACTAATCTACTCCTACTCAAATTAATTAAAATGAAATGTATATTGAAGTAAAGTCTAGAACCTTTAAATCCGATATTTTGTTTTGTTCAACCATTCATTTGTGGAGGAACCATTCTGAATGTAGAGAGAGAGAGAGACTTTGTGCCGCAACTCAATCAAAGAGTCAAGGAAAGAAGAATACAACAAAGGAAGTAAAGAGAGAGAGAGAAGCTCAAGGATTTCTACAAATTAAAGCTTTAAGTAAGAAATCTAAGCTAAAATCTTGTAGGCAACTCATCTAAAGGTTGAATTCATGAAGTAATTGGGATTAATTATATGAAATTTGTTAGGAAATGTCAAGAAGATGATAAATAGTAAATTAAGTTTATATCCAATGTTGCATGTCTTGTGTTTCATCATTTTTGAACTTGATTTTGAAGGTCTTGCATACAAAAGAATATATATCTTTCATATTTTCAGAAAAATTCATGGCTCACATGTTAATTTTATGTTTTGAAAATCAAGAAGAAATAGAATGCAATTTTATGTAATTTTACATATAATGAAAAGAAAAGAATTAAGGTCAAGAACTAAGAAATTAATTTAGAAAATTTATCAAGTGAGTTTAATTTGTGTTATTTCTCATAAATTTGGACATCATCTTTACATGCATCAATGAATTTTTGAGAGATTTGAATAATTAATTTCATGTTTGGGTATAAGAAGAACAAGTTTTGGTGAATTATAAATTCATGAACATTTTGAGCTTAATTTTGAATTAAAGGGATTTTGATGTAAATGGTTTGATGTTGATCCTAATTTTACACATGCAAATACTTTTTTAAGAGTTTTATAACTTTAATTTCATAATTTAAAGGAAATAGAAAATAGTTAGAAATCAATTTTATGTGACTAGAAAGAAATTGACAAGAAAATGAAGAATTGAAGTTAATCTCAAGTTTATGACAGTTAATTTAGAAATTAATTATTTTAAATTTGATTTTGAAAGTTATAGTTAAATTAAATTGCATACAATTTTATTGTGCATTTGATTTTGAAGAAGAATTTTAGAAACCATGAGTTCATGGGTCTTGATTCAAATAAATAAATTAATATTTATGTTTCATGATTTTGAGTTTGGATTTTAAAGTGTTGACACATGAAACTTTTTGTATTGAATTTTATTTTAGAAATTCATGAGTCTTATGTTTAATTTCATGCTTATTCTTCAAAGGAAAAGAAGTTTGAAAATATTTGATTGCATGGAGTTTGATTTAAGTTTTGACAACTTGATGAGGTTTTAAGCAAATGATTTATAAATAAATAAGTATTTATGTTTTCTAAGGTGTTTTCAAGGTTTTGATCAAGATATGTGGGTTTAAAGATTGAAAAATGCATTTGAAAACCATTGTTGAGAAATGCGGAATTTTGAAATTTTACAGATTGCTCAAGCGGACTAATTACCGCTCAAGTGCACATTAAAGGTTTCCAGTATTTTTTGTAGTCTTTTACAGACTGCTCGAGCGACTGAAGGTTCGCTCGAGCGAATAGCTATTTTCAGCATATTTTGAAAAATTGCATTTAGTTCATATTTTATTCTTATCTCTTCCTAAGCATTCTAGACATGATTTATGACTCAATAAAGATTAATAAGCTACCAATCAACATAAATTAGTTAGTTAAAGAATGAATCATTAATCTAATAATAATTGTTTAAGAAGCCAAGTAAAAGATCGGTTTATTTGGAAAAGAAAGACTTAATAATGAAAGAATATGTGAAATAAGAACCCATTTGAATAAGAAAGAATACACGTAGTAGAATTTTGATTACTCAGATAGAAAAAAGACAAGAGAAGTCAAGTTTGATTAAGGAAGTGATATTGTATTTCAATGTGTATATGTTATGTGTTTGTGTAGGTCACGCGCTATTGTTTGCCTGATCTATCTGATTTGTCAAATCTGTCCGATCTGCTTCTGGAGCTATCTGTGAGTAATAACTTTGTAAAGTTACATTTAATTTTAATTATTTTTCTGATGATATGAAATGATCAGTTTTTTGAAATGTTATGTTTTGTATGAATGAATGATTGTCCAAGTTTCTAAAATGTATTCGTGGCATCCTTAGCATCATATGATATGCGTCCCTTTATGGGTCATCGGAATGCCTTTTATGGCCGTCCCTTTATGGGTCATCGGAATGCCTCTATGCCATCCCTTTATGGGTCATCAGAATACTTTATGGCTGTTCCTTTATGGGTCATCGGAAACGTCTCTATACACATGAGTCATCAGAATGCCTTTTTGGTTGTCCCAAATATGGGTCATCAGATTTGTTAGCGCTAATGGATGTACCACGTATGATCATATGCAAAAATCTGAATATGAATATGAATATGGACATGTATACGAATCTGTTTCTAATTTGAAATCTGAATATGCATAAGACTCTGTTTCTGATATAAACTCTGATTTTTTACTCTGTGATGAATATCATTCATTAAAACTCTTTATTTTGTTATTATTCACTAGGTTTCAACTCACTGTATTATTTATGTATACAAGGTGATCAGGCACGTGGCCAGGCTCAAAGGCGTCTGCCTGGAATCTGTTTTTGTCAGTCAACCTATGTGCCTCCCGTAGAAGTTCCAGATATGTCAAGTGATTATGACTATGTGATTAAGTTTAAGTTTTGTTTTCCTTGTTTAGTTAAACAAGTCTTTGTTTATTTTATAAATAGGGTTAAGTCCTTTTTTTGTCTAATTTGTATATATATGATGACGTAAGGATGATGTGTAAAGATGTATATAAAATTTTAAATTTTTTCTGTCTCATATAAGTCTGCACAGCTCAATGGACGTTGTTAATTTGTTATTTGTTTTCGCTAGCTCCTAATATTATGTTAATCTATCTTAGACGCCTTTGGTAATTCCTGGATAATGACCGATTATGATGCTAAACCTATAGGGGCGAGTTTGGATCGTGACATAAAAGGCTTGGAATGTTGTCGTGAGCACTGAGCAATTGGTGCCTTGTAGTGGCTATGAGAAGATAATGTAGTGTTGTTGGAAGAGGTGGGTAGGTAGTCCAATTTGAGAGAGAGAAAGTTATGGTAGTAGTGCATAGGTAGGAAAATTGAAAATAAAAAGAAGGGTAATATTGACTTTATGCAAAAAACATTAGCAGAGTCAAATTTTGCACCTTACCCTCAAAACACAAGGAGGTTATGTGTGTATTTCTAAACTTGAAAGAGTAATGTGTCTTTAAGCTAAATCACAAAGGGATAAAATGTGAATAAAATTGGAAATGCTGTGTTTAGTTGGAGATTTGAGGAGAAATTTGGAAAGGGAAATGGAAAAAGAAGGTGAAATGTGAATAAAATATACCTATATTTCACCTAATTTCACACACATTTTCTCTTTCCCTTTCTAAATTCCTTCCCAAATCTCCTAACCAAACACAGCGTAATCGTGTTGTCCCTGCTGCACTGTCGTGTGATTTTTTTCCATCAGATTATGCTATAAACACAAAATTATACACAAAGAGGAAAACAAAACATGAGTCAATTTTATAGGGCCAAGCTTCTCTCTAATTCACTTTGTGAATTTGACAGTATTATTAGGCTCATGAGACTCATCACAGATACTATTTTGATAATCTGAACTGCTCAATATGTAGAGTTTATCGACTACTTTATTTTTGCAAAAAATCACTTTGATCGGATATCAATAGCCCTTTGATCGGATCATATTTTTGTCAATTGTAAATATGATTTTAACAATAAATTGTTAACAAAAATGTATTCTGATTAAAGGGCTATTGATATCCGATCAATGTAATTTTTTTTGAGAATGAAGTATTCGATGAGTTCTACATATTAAATAGTTTGGATCATTAAAATGGAACATATGATGAGCTTCACGAATCTAATAATATGTAGTCCACAAAATGAACTGGAGAGAAACTTGACTCGTTGTTTGGGATGACCTAAATAAATGCACTTTTTGTATTTTTACAAAAGATGTGCAGAAAAAATAGAGAATTGATGTGATGGAAAAAAGATAAAAAGATGAATTATTTTGTGTATGCCAAACTTGGCCTTTTATATGCATTATTTGTTGATCAAGCTTCATTCTTAAAAACAGTTCGGAAAAAAAAAAAAAAAAAAAAGATCTTCATTCTTAAATAGTTATATCCTTTGATCTGCATTATATGTTTGATTATGTGATCAGCTTTTGTGCTCTCTCATTTTTTTTTTTTTTTTGGGATCAATGCTCTTTCATTTGGTTGACAAATTGTTTCCTGGAATTTGTTTTGGTTTTTTTTTTTTTTTTTTATTACAAAAAAAGTAAATTATAAATACATTTTATAAGGTTTGCTTAAAATATAAATTGCAACATGTAGTTTAAGAAATTATATCCCACTCATTTAAGTTTATAATTGTATAACAAATTTCTTATTTTAATAATAAGTTATTAAAGTCAATTAATATTTTTTAATCATATCATAAATATATTTCAATTAATAGTTTTGATAATTTCATCGTTAAATAGGAGAGTAGTTGAAAATTTAATTTTTTTTTGTTAATTCTGTTAAATAAATTTTTCTGACAATTAGATATTTATAATTTTTAGAATCACATAGACAATCATAATTTAAACAAATTTAATGGACTGTATTTATAATTCATCTAAAAATAAGTTTTGTTTCTGAAAACACAAAAAAAAAAGAAGCTCGTATGTTTGGTTTGGTTTGGTTTGGGTTTGGTTTGGTTTTGAGAAATTTATATTAATTTTTTTTCTGAAAAAAAAGTATTTATTATTTTTATATAGTTTTATTTTTTTTAAAGGAAAATAATTTATAAATTTTTTAAAAATATACTATATTTTTTATATTTACGTTTTGGTTATTGTTTGTAGCTCGTAGAGTGAAGGATCGTCGTGGTCTTGTTAATCTTAAAGGTAGGCTTGTGATAGTGATGGGTTTGTATATAAATTAGGGTTTTATTTTGTTTTTTTTTTTATTGATTGATTGTGGTTTGTTTGTGTTTTTTTTTGTTTTTGGTAGAATAAGCTTCGGAATTTGGAAGGGCAGCCCTCCGATGGTCTCGAGACTCTGCCGCCGAAGGTTCGGAAGCGAGTTGATGTTCTCAGATAACTGCAGGTCTGTTCAGTTTAGGAATGAATTTGTACTTCATTTTCATTTTGAATTGATAATATGCGCAAATGACTTACTAAAGTTGCTGAGAGGTTGCTAAGTGAGGAACGTTTAAATTATTTTGTTCAGTTTCTAAAACCGTGTTTCATAAGACCATCTCCAACATATCACCTATTGTTTCATCAAATTTAAATTTGATGAAAGAATGTCCTTTTGCTGCTCCAATCATTTCATCATATTAGTATCAAATTGAGGATATGATAAATCTTTCACTGGAATTTTTATCATTTCACTGTTTATAGCTGCAAGTCATTTTTACCACCGGACGACCAGCCAGATGTCCGGCTGGTTGTGCCCCAGATGACTACCTCCTTGCAAAACATTGTGAAAAAATTACACTAGCCGGTTGATCGGCCGGACATGCGCTCTGTCGTCTGCCCGGTCAATCGGCATTTTGATAAAAACTCAAAATCCTCCATTAGAATGTGTGATATCAGACGAAATTTTTACTCAAAAGAAAACATCACTAAGGGTTGTTTGGGAACAACCTAAATAAGTGCACTTACTTGGGCCACATCACCTTTCTATTTTTTTGCACATTTTTTCGTAAAAAGTCAAAAAGTGCTCTAAGGTCTCATTTGGCATGCAGAAGTTTTAGCCTAAAAGTCAAAAAATTACAAAAAAAATCAAAAAGTTATAACCTATATAAAAAGTCAAAGATTCCATTTTCTCTCTACTTTTTGCACATCTTTTCGTAAAAAATCAAAAAGTCATTTTAAACATACTAGTTTTTTAACCTTATATTTTAGCCAAAAAGTCAAAAAGTTCCTAAAATAACCTATTTCCAAACGAGGCCTAAATAAGTGAACCCCAAACAACCCCTAAAAATTTTGTTCGATAAAAATTGAAACTAAGATGCTGGTGCTGGTTTTATTAAGCTTCCTGTGAATAATGGATTTTGGACACAGGAATGTTGTTGAAATGAACCTCTGTGCTTGTTATTTTGTTACCTACGATTCACAAATATCAATTTCATTTTATTAAAATGAAAATTGATTTTTACACATTTTTCTGCTCTTGATGCAGAATGCCTGTTTCTTTTCTTAAGTATTGCCAATTTGCCATAATAATACATGATGATGGTGTAATTCTGAAAGCATTAC